>CAJVPZ010004073.1:0-10330 GCA_910592135.1 Racocetra fulgida | reverse complement strand
TCTTGGTAAAATTTCTTGGTCGATAGGAATGGCTTCCTCAAAAACTATTTCTTGAAAGGTGGTGCCACGAGCAATTTTGCCCCGTGCTTTCCGGAAAGAGAATAAATCAAAAAAATATATTCTCCGTTTGCCTAAATAAAAAAGTCCTTGTTCTTGGATTTCAAAAGAGTTATTTTTTATTCCTTTTTCTTCACAAAACTTATAAACTAAATCTTGTCAGTAAGGTTTGGAGCATTCCAGACTATCGTGCCAATGCCGACGGAGTCAGACATATTTATTAGAAGTGGTGGTTATCTGTTCTAAAAAAGTTCAGGCTTTTGTGTCTGTTTTTCCTCGTTTTCTTTCGGTTAAGTAAATGTGGAAAAGGGCTGGATTAGTGTAGATTTGTTGTCAGTTTATATATTTATTTGCTGGCATATTTGATAGTTAAATTGTTGGTTCGTCTCTCTCTCTCTCTCTCTCTCTCTCTCTTGCTGAAATTCCTGTAATTCTTTAAAAGTCAAATCACAACCAATAAACTCTCTTTTGAGTTCTTGGCAAGCATCTAACACGACGAATGAACCAGCACAAGGATCCACAATTAAATCTCCCTCATTAGTGGTAGCAGTAATAAGAGCCTTTACTAATTCTCTCGGTTTTTGGTGAGGATGTTTTCTTTTATTACTGGCTAATTGACTTTCTTCCCAAACATTACCAAAACTTCTATCTTTAAACACTTTGCTATCATAAGGAAATTTCTGCACCAAAAAACAAAACTCGGCTTGACTTCTTAATCAACTTCCTAATCCTAATGTGTTTTTCTTATATCAGACTAAACAATCAACAATTTTCAAATTAGGAGTTTTTAATAATCATAATGGCACTCGGTCATTTCCTAGCAAAGTTTTATTTACTCATAAGAGACAAAAAGAACTGGGTTTCAATACTCGTTCTATCTGCTCTAATATTCTTAATATTTGATAGTCAGAAGTATAAGAGAGAGGATAATCTAATTTCAATACTGTGCCTACTTTCTCATATTGAGGGTCGAGGAAGATTAAAGAGGCTGTATTGTCGGGTAAACTGGTTAACAATTCCAAGGCTTCACCTGATTGTTTGGTGTTAGATAAATATTTATTCATTAGTTAAAAAATAATTTCACGGGTGTATATAAGCAAGCAGAAGGCCAACGGGGTAAAGAGAAAATTGGTGGGTCTGTTGGTCGGTAGGCCTTTTTAAGAAAAAGTGTCTTACAATCAACCAGCCAACCAACTTCTCTCTCCCCGTTTGAGCCTTCCCCCACCTTTTTATTGCTGTTGGAAGTCTAAAAGTTGCTTGTTGGTTATCCATTTTTTATACTTAAAGACTAAATTTTGGTTTAAAATCTCCATTTTGATTATTTGTTGTCATTTATTAGGGTCTAAATTTTCTTGGAGAGCCTGTAATTTCTCCGTCCCTACTTTTAAGACATAATAAGTCTGGCCCATTCTTTTTCCTTCCTTAAATTGCTTTTCGATGATTTGTTCGGGAGAGGTTAAAGAGCCGACCAAAGAATAAATTGAATAGTGTTGGGGTTGGGTTTCAGTGTAGTAAGAAATAATTTTTTTAGTGAGTTCTTGCAAACAGTTAGAGGAGAGTTGATTATTTGGTGTTCCTAATTTTTGGACTAAATATTTTTCTATTTCTCCCCTCTCAATAATTTGCTTGTTTTTTAATTGTTCTCACAAGTTCATATAAGGGATTTTAATCCCTTTTTAGTCTCTTGTTAGCAAGATTTTAATGAGATATAAGAAGTAGATATCAAGTGTGGATAAAACCAAAAAAAGCAAGCAAAAAGTTTTTGTTGTTTGTCTCTCCTATCTCAATGAAAAAATATCCGATCTGTTAACATTCTTTCTCTTTTCTTTATATTATTTCTTTAAAAAGAAATAACGCTTTATATGGTTATAATTAATAGTAGTATCAATATATATGTAAAGGGCAGGTTTAGAGGTTATATCCACCATGTATATCTACACATTAGATATAACAAAAACTAGGCCAAAAAAAACCATTCTCCTTCCCTGAACCGAGCAACTTGTTAAAATACTAGTATATTATTCAACTGCCTGTTTTAACTAGCCAATTTAAACACGGCCATATGAACTCCGTGTATTGGTCTCTATCTAGGTGCCAACCCAGGCATCCAATCCCTTTATGACTTTCATTCTTACTCCCAGGAATAAAAAAAAGGCTGGTATTGCTAGAAATTGCCTCGGTGAGAGATTATCCTCTCAATTCGGACAATTAGCATTATGATAGGAATAAGTAGGGATTTGTTTGGTTATCTTATCCCTTTTAATACGGCCTTGTGTCGTCACCCTTATTCCGTGGCTCTTATTCTTATATTTCGAGCCTTAACTAATTGTCCGAGTTCAAAAAATAATCACTAATTTTAATCCATTTTCAAGGACCCAAAAATTACGAGGAGCCTGGAAAACCCCAACTCTCATAAATTACCTATTTTTGCCTTTTTCGTTTATTTCCATAAGGGGTCTGTTAATATTTGTTTGTTCCTACTTCCCCTATTGTCTAATTTGCCCCTTCTGAACCCCTTATTTATACGGGGATTATTCAAGGTTTTAATTATTATATCTTCTTAAATATTTGTTAAAAGTATATTTTTTGCTGATTGGCATTTTTTCTCTAAACTTGTTTAGACACTCAAAACACAAAACTTTATAAGGAGTTTTTAATTCTCAAAATTTAGTCTGATATCTTTGCTTTACTTCTCCATGGTGGCCGGCTTTTGGTAAGGGTTTTTGACATTTGCTACAAATATCTCAACCTTTTTCTTGCCGTAATCTTTTTTTGTAATCCTCATAATTAAGTTGTTGGATTTCTCTTTGGTCGATTCTGGTTTCTTCTCCTAATGGTTGATTTTTACAAACAAAACAGGGTCTTTCAGTAATGGTTCGGGTATTTTTGATACAACTGCAACAATATTGATTAGTGATTAGGCAGGGCAAGTATTTTTGGCAGGCCTGGCATAATTTTTTATTTCGGTAAACCATGATTTTTATTGGAAACCCCTCTTTTTCTTTAAGGTCTAAAAAGATTACAAGTAAAAAGACCATTAATTAAAATCTCATAATTGGTTCAGCAAGTTTTTCAAAAACTCTCTTTCTCTAACATCCCTTTCACCATATTTTCATTGAATAGATTGGATTTTCTTGTGTCTAAAAATTAGTTGGTATAAATTAGGCATGGATAGAGAATTATCTTTATAATTGGCTTGATTTTCTCCTTTTGAATACTTTTGGATTAGTTGCTGTCTTTCCTTGTTCTTTTCTCGTAATTTTTCTTTTAAACGATTAATAGTCTCGGCTTGTTCGGTTCCTTTTTGGTAAAATTCTTTTTGTAAATCAAAATATCTCTTTTTCCATAATTCAATAGCAGGATTGATAGGCTTTTGTAATTCTTTTATCTGCCTTTCTAATTCAGGGCAATGGGAGCAGGGTCCGACGTTTTTGCTTTCAGGTTTGCCATTCTCGGGTTTGCCATGGCTAACCTCTTTTGGGTTTGCCGTTAGGTTTGCCATTTTTGGCTCAACCTGATTATTTTGGCCAACCTCTAATGGCTCAACCTGGCTAACCTGGGAAGTGGCTAACCCCAATTTGGCTAACCTCCTCTTTTCTCGTCGTTTTTGGTTTAATGCTTCTTTATTGGTTTGTCAATAATCTTTCAATTGGTCTTTATTGAATGGCATAATCGTAAATATTGGGGTCATTATTCCACAACTTACTATAATCAGCATACAAACTCTCGTAATCGTTATGGATATATTGGGAAGTGGTTTCTAAATTACTATGTCCCAGGAGTTTTTGAATGGTAGTCATTCTCACTCTTTTTCGGTCTAAAAGAGTAGCAAAACTTCTTCTGAAAGTATGAGGGCTAACCCATTTTTTTAAGCCTGCTAATTTGGTTCGTTCTCGAATAATTTCTCGAACTTTATCGGTTAAAATTTTCCGTCCTCCCTGATTAGTAAATAAATATCCCTTACTTCCAAGACTGATATATTTCACTAAAAAAGGAGGTAAAAGCACATATCGGACTTTATTCCCTTTACCTTGTATTCGTAAAGAATTATCGGATCAATCTCGGTGTTTTATGTTGACTAATTCGGATACTCTAATTCCGGAATAAAAAAGAAAATCCAAGATTAGATTGTTTCGGATAAATATTTGCTCGTTTTTTTCAAATCGGGCTTGTTTTAGCAGGGATAATTCTTTCTCATTAATGGTGGTAAAAAACTTTCTTAACTTTTTGGGAATTAAGCCCTTAATTTGGTCTCACTTTTAAATATTTGCTATAAGAAATAAGAGCAGCCAAATATAGTTGACAAGTAGCAGGTTCTTTATTTTTGGCTAATTTTTTAATGAATTTGGTGATATTTTCCGTAGTGAGAGAGTTGTGAAAATAGTTGAGGGCCAAACGATAAATGGTTATTGTATTGGGGGATAGATTTTTGATTTTTAAATAGTTGAGATATTTATAATTCATAAGATTTTTTGGTTTGGGGTTTCTGGCCTTGGCACTTTTGGCAAAATTTATTAAATATTCGTTCAATACATTTGACTTGTTGGCACTTTTTACAGTGTCGGTTTAGCCAAATGATAAGGGTTAAAATTAAAAAAATATTTCCAGTAATTAGGATGGTTAAAATGATGGTTAGCATGTTATTTTCTTTCTTTTTCTAATATTTTCTTACAATTGCCACATATTCAGCCTTTATCTATTTTCACGGCTCCTAATTTTAAAATATGCTGATAAGTGGCTATTTTTTGGCAGTTAGGGAAGTTGTATTGGCAGAGTTTATTTGGCATATTCTTTAATCAATTGGGCTAACAGAGTATCTTTTTCAGTAATTAAGCACAAAATATTCTGATCTAATTTCAGACTAGTGATTTCACCTACTTTGAATTTCTTTAAAAATTGTTGGTTAAGTTTGATAGTGCCATTAGTTAACTTGTCTTGGTTAAAAACGGCTATTAATTGTTGGGTTTTTCTTTTTTGGAGTTCAGAGAGGAGTTGTTGGGTGGTGAATTGGCTTAATGATGGTTGGTTAATTCTTGACATAATTTTCTAAATATTGGCTGCTTTTTTTCTTTGGAAGTGTAATCTTTCCCCGTAATAACGGGGGTATCTTGGGGGATAATTAGTCCGTCTGGCTTGATGCTTTATTTAAGGCCTAAAAAGATTACAAAAAAGGCCGTTAATTTAGGCTTGTTTTCAGCAAGGAAAGCAGTAATAATCACCTTCTTTATTTTGCTTCATCTTTTCGGTTAAAAAATGAGAATAGCAGCCATGGCATTTTTCCGTATCAGGACAATCATCATGAGTTATACTTCGGACTCAAATTGACATAGTGAAGCCGTTATTATTTTGTCATATCGTATCTATTTTGACTTCACCTGAAGTATCTCATCATAATTCAAAGTTGCCCTCTGATTTATCTTGTTGGGTGAAGGGCTGGGAGCAGTTGGAGCAGGTAAATTGGGTAATATCTAAATTAGTATCTTGGATTTTATTGCTGGCTCCCATAGTTTATAATTCCTTTCAATTAATTAGTCGGAAAACTTGCCCTGCTCCTGGTTTTCTCTGGCAAAAAAAATGGTATCTTTTGCCTACATATTTCTTTTGCTCTATTTTTTGCCAAATGCTCTCATTTTCTAATCAATCTTTAAAAATTAATATCTCTTTAATTTCTGGTTCATCCTCAATAATTACTTGACATCGTCAAAATTGATTGCCGTAATGTTCGGATTTCTTATTTCTTACCTTGTCTAGTTTTCTTTCCTTTATCTTACCAATTAGATCGTAAATTTTGTTATTTGGCATATTTGTCATGAGTTTCTATTTGTTGATTTACTTCTTGGTTTAGGAGTTGGTAAGAGTGGGCTGTAAAACTTTTTCTCTGGCTTTTAATTGGTTCGTCAAAATGTCCCTCTACTTGTAAATAGGAGCCTTTTTTGATTTTGGGTTTGATTCAATTTCCTGACTTCTCAAAAAGTCTAAATTTTTTCAAACAATTTTCATTCCAACATCATTTTTTATAATGTTTGACTTCAAGTTTTCCCTCACAAAAAGGACAATTATTTATTTCCATTTCGTAAGTTCCGATATAATTAGGGTCTAGGAATTCCCGAAATTTACTTTTTATTTCATCTTTTATTCTAAAAATGACAGGAACATCTTCGGCTAAATAACCACAATTCTCATTATAATAGCCACAATCGGGCCGACCACATTTAGATTGCTTTTCTCACACTTCTTCACAATATTGGCAATATCTGGTTGTCAGTTTAAAAAAACAATAAGCAGGGGTATCGGATAATTTTTCTCGGGTTCTAATTTGGGAGGTGGTTATTCCTTGTAAGGTGATTAATTTTTTGTCTACTTTTTGCTGTTGTTGGTTAGTAGGGACCTCACTGCTTTTGGCAGACATATTATTAGTTGCTAATTCTTTTTCTGTCATATGCTTGCTTTCATATAGACAGAGTGAGGTTTTTTGGGAAAAAGGTCTATTAAAATTAATTAATAAACACTTTTATATAAGCGAGTGCGGGTCCATAGCTCATTTGGCAGAGCATCTGTTTTGCACACAGAAGGCGGTCGGTTCGAAACCGACTGGATCCACCATAACATAAAAATGGGAAAAGATTTTCCTTTTTTGTTGTTGAAAGTTATTTTGAAAGAAAAGTTTATGTTAATCATAAAAAAAGTTAATCATAGTAAAGGCCATAGACCGAGAGGTCAGGCATCCTCTGGCCTGCCTAATTAACATTTAATTTGAGTATTGTAATAGACATGGATATTTTATGCAAATAAAAATAGTATAGAATATTTTGCCAGATACCAAAAATAGAAATTTTGCCTGTTAAAGGCCAATAAATAAAAGCAAAAAACCGCTTTCTAATCTTGAAACAGAACACGCAAAAACAATAAGTCTAAATTGAAGCAGGATTAGAATAATGATAAATAATTTACTTGATGTTCTACATCAAAAGTTGCTTAAAATAAATATTATGGTATAGGATAAAAAAATAATTGTAGAAAGTAGAATAGGGATGTTATTGAGAAAGAAAAGAGGAATTTAGGGCTGGTGTGAGAGGAAAGATTATTTATACAATATAGTGGGAACTAAGAGAATTGAAATGGTTAGTTCAGATAATAGAAAAGGCGAAAAAGTTTAAAAATAGCACTTAATTTGTAAAAGGTAAATCATAAAATATCATGACGTTAAATCTAAAAGAATTAAATATTTTAGTTTGTAAAAAAAATAGCAAATCTGAGACAAGACTTTATGCCGTAGGGTCGGAAATCCCTCATATCTTTCCAGTTCGAGATTTTGGAGAACGCCGACGAGACGCCAGCCAGAAATGGCCTATAAATTTCAAAAGCAAAATTGTTATTATAAAAGAGTCTCTTAATTTTGTGTTTGACAAAGAGAGAGAGAGAGAGAGAGAGAGAGAGAGACGAACCTCCCACGAAACCGACAAGACGGCAGCCAACTTCTCTTCAATAACGGACAACAATCCGGAGACGAATGAACCAATCCCTCTTTTGGACAACTCCGCGAACCGGCGGAACCTCCCGTCAGGACCACAATTTAAACTAGATTTACAATTTTTTGCAGTATCTAAAATAAAAAAAGCAAAAAAACCCACGAACGCGATAAGAATTGCTCCCCAAATTAGGCAGCAAAGATTAAGAGAGTTAGAAGCAGAACTAAAAGAAACAAAAGAAAATCTAGAACTTGCAGCACAAGTCGGACAAGGTCTTATTGAAATAAACGGAAACTTAAACAGAGAAATTGAAAGATTAAATAAAGATATTGAAAAGTTGAATAACGAATGAATCGAAGAAAACAACAAAAAGAACCACAAAATTAGAAAATTAGAGGAAAAATTAGCCGAGGTTAGAAAAGAAATTGACAACGAGATAGGAGCAGAAGTGGCCAAAAAGGACGCAGAAATTACTCTGCTGGCGCGACAAATGGAAGAACTGCAAGAAGAAAACCGAAGATTGCAAACAGAAAGAGACGAATTTGAAATGTCTTTTCTGCGAGGGGCTGGTGAAGTAGCCGCAAGTAACGAGAGGATAAAATTCTTAGAAAGCGAACTGGAAAAAAGAGATAACGAGAGTGAAAACTTAAAAAAAATAAATGAGAAACGGGCAAGAGAAATAACCGAACTGAAAAAAGAAAAGGAAGATTTAACCAAAAAATTAGCAGACGCCGAGGAAAAGTTAGCCAACCAAGATGCAATTCTCCGACGCCGACAACAAGAAAATAGAGATTTAGTAAATGAAAGAGATAATTTGAAAGAAAAGAATTCAGAGTTAAACGATTATTGTCTCAAACAGCACAATCAATTAAATTCACTCACCGAGAATTACAATAAATTACAAGACGAAAATGAGGAATTGAAAAGAGAATTGGTCTCTCGTTCGGCTCGACCCAGTTTCTCGTCAGAGGCCAGTTCACGGACTCTCTCCCTTTATGGAAGCGATCGTGATTTCAAAGAAATTAGAGATTATTTTTGTAAACTTTGCAAACAACCAAAACCAAATTGAGATGATGAAGTTAAAAGAAACGAAAAATCATCAACAACACCCGACGAAAGCCACAGTGAAAAAGAAACAAAATCCCGCCAAAATTCAGCACCAGGAGACAGAGGACGCGGCCGAGGCAACTTCAAACGACCATCGGTCAGTGATTATGAAGGAAGCCATTCTGATTCCAACCGTCATCCCCAAAGGCAAGCAAGTGACGAAAGTAGTTATTATGCCGAATCACCAACCAATTCCATGCTTATTGAGGATACTGCTAGCACTTCGTATCTTGATGACCTATTAAAAGAAAGTAAAGAATTAGTTGGCGAACAAGAAATAGAAATCAGAAAATTAAAAAAACAGATTGCGGAATTAGAGAAAAATGCCAAAGCGGACAAAGAAAGAATTGATGAACTACGAAAAAACAACAATGAAGCCTACCAAAGAACTAACGAATTAAACCAAAAACTTGCAGATAATTCCCAAGATGAAAAAATTGCCGAGCAGAGAAAAATCATTATTCAGGCATTACTAGATTGAGCCGCCAATATCGACCAACTAGAAAAAGAGTTAAAAAAGCAATTGCTTATAAAGGCAAAAACGGCTGTTAAAAGTGTCAACCCTCTTGATGAAAAAGTTAGTGCTATTCGTGAGGAATTTGAAAGCAGTTCCAAAGAATACGAAAGTCTTTCATTTAGGGATACTGATGCTCCGACCGAAAAAACGGATGAAGATAATTCTCCCGAAGTGGCACCAATCATAATTGTTTCTGGCGAACCAACGGAAGAAAGTGTTTCACTACTAAGAAAATTATCCGAAGAAGAAATGGAGAAAATCAGAGCCAAAGCCGCTGAATTGACCGACCCAGCCAAAAACGATTGACAAAAAATTCGGGACCAACTTGGAACAGATTACAACGACAGCCTCCATGCTACCTATGACGAGTGAAAGGGTGCTAACGGCATTCTGCCCGACAAAAGCGACGATACAGACAACGATTCTGATTTTGATGACGAATCGTTCAGAGAAATGAGTAAGAGTTGGGAATTAGCCAAAGAACTATTGAATATTCCGGTCGAAACGAGAACGCCAGACCGCCTGCCTCTTTCTCCCCAACTTGCTCCTATATCAAATTTGGAAGCCGGACTTAAAGAAATAATTGACACCGCCGACAAGACCATTGACGATTTTAAAAAGGAGACGGAAGCCGAAGTTGAAATGTGAGAGGAAGAATCAGCCGCAATCAGGGCCCAAGAAGAAAAATTATTAGCCAAAAAAGCCGCCACCGAGACGAAATTGACAAATCTCCGAGATAAACTTGACCGTAGAAATAAAGCGATAGCGGAATTAGAGAAAAAGATTAAGGATTTGAAAGATAAAGAAAGCGGATGAAACCCGGCAACAAATAAAAAGAGCAAAAAATTAACAGAACTAGAAAAAAAATTAGCAGAAGTAATTAATGGAACTGATGACGGAACCAAAAAAAAGGAAGGACAAATAGAATGTGCCAACAAAGTGACTGAATGAGAAAACAAATTAGCCGAACTTACAGAATTGCTAAAAGGTCTTGAAAGTTGAAAAAATAATCTCGGTAAACTCAATTCCGAGGAGCATAAGAAAGATTTATTAAAAAAATTAAACGAAGCCGTTAAAGACAAAACAAGATTGTCTGAAACAGATGAAACAGATGAAACAGATGAAACAGATGAAACAGATGAAACAGATGAAACAGATGAAACAGATGAAACAGATGAAA
>CAJVPZ010004072.1:0-10331 GCA_910592135.1 Racocetra fulgida | reverse complement strand
TTTGAAAATTGAAATTTTATATATAAATTTATAAATTTATATATAAAATTTCAATTTTCAAATTGCTAAAACTTTTTGCAGTGATGAGATTTTAAAAAGATATTCAGCATATATGTAGAGCTGATGTAGCTCTATAAAGTTACTAATCAGATTTTTTAAAAACCTCCTAGATAAAAAGTTATAGCCATTTAAAAAATTGAAATACTTAGTGTAAAGTGTAGAGACTTAGTAAAGTTGGTAAGTTGTTATACCCCAAGTGGCAAAACAAGAGTTCAAATTCCACTAGTGACGAAATTCGAATTTTACAGAAAGTGTTACAGCAAACTGTGTGTAATCTGATGGATTATTGAATCTGTAGCTTTGGTTATACCAGCTTGTACTGGAATAATGTGAAACTATAGTATGATACAAGAGTTACACAAAACCTAAGTAAAGCGTTTGTGTAAATCCAAGAGCTGAATTATACAGAATTCCACTTGACAAGCTCTGAGTAGAGAGGTAGCACAGATCTTTGATGGCATTATATAAAAGATTATCACTGAAGATCTAAAAACTAGATGAGATCGAGGTGTTTAGCAAAACACCATACTAACTAGGCCGCTAGTGAGAATCGAAAGAAGGAGTTTACCCTTTCAGATTATCTGATTGGGAGTTTGGGAACTGGTAAAATAGTAGACGGTCTGTAAAGTAGGTGCTGGGGTTTGGATGAACTCTACAAAGACAGGAGTAGGTAATGATAGCGGCTTCAGCTCGCAAATACTCATTCTTAGACTTGGTATAAGTTACTAAAAGTCTAGATTAGCCAGATTGTAGGTACAGAAAGCTCTAGCAATAATGCTTTGAAAATAAATTAGTTCTAAGGCTATGGTACGCATCCAGAACTCTTAACTGACAAATGTAATAGAGTATTCTAATGACACAAGGAGCAATGTATGTTATAGAGGGTTTAAATATTGATGGTTGGCATCAAAGTACTATTAATAGTTTATAAAGTAGATGCTGGAATTTAGTTGAACTTTGTAAAGACAAGAAGTAGGTAATAATAGCGAAGGTAAAAAGCCACAAGTACTTGGCTGCAGCCTAGATATAAGTTATCAAAAATCTAAGTAATATATGTGTAGAACATGGACTACTCTAGTAGATTTACTGTGAAGATAAAGGACCCCTCTATATAATAGTGTGTATCTGCTTTAAAGTCCTAAGGGGCTTTCATAGCAATTACTCTTCAGAAAGAATATCTGATAGCACTAAGTTAATTAGGGTAGTAATACTTTCATTAATGTAACAAAGTTGGGATGCTTATATAGTAGTTATTCTGGCATTCAAATTATAAGTTAATAAAATGTGCCAGACCTCTAAGTGATCACCTTAATATTAAAAAAAAATAAATAAATACTACTATAGAAAAATAAGATTTCAGCTTTCAATTATGTTTTTATATAGAGCATAGTTTCAAAAATTAAATTAGTTGTAATCAAAACAAAATATAATTAAAAATTTAGAGTTTTATTTATTCTTGGCAGCACTTATTAAAGGTTTGCAAATTATAAATTTCTACTTTTTAATTCTAAAACCTTTTATTTATTAAATAAATTTCAATATTGATTTTATTAAATTATATATTTTTTTTGTATTAAAATGAAGACGCATTTAAAGATTTAATTAAATCATTAAAAATTTTGTTAAATTATATTTTGAACATAAAGGAAAAAATTTACTTAAAATAATATAGAGATATTAAAGACTTATAAGAAAATTATAACTGATATTCTAAAAATAATCTGTTGTTTCCTTTGTTGTATAATGCTTATTTTTCTTTTTGATTTCATAATAGATAATATTATTTATTTTGGCTATATATATAAAGAATTGCTATTTTCACTCCTATTTTTGCTAATCCCACCTCCAGATATCAAAAAGTATCTAAAAGAGGTATTTTTATTAAGTAAATCCTTATTTTAGCCTTAAATAAAGTTGTTCATCAGACCTTTCTGATTCTAATGGTAGTAAAATCATTAAAATCAGACCAATGATTTTTTTTTAAAGTAAATAAAAGATAACTAACTTCAGATATATATATTTTAGGAACTGCCAGTTTGATTTTAATGATTTTACTACTATTAGAACTGGAAAGGTCTGATAAACAACTTTAATTAAGATCAAAATAAGGGTTTGTATAATGAAAAACCTCTTCTAGAGTATTTTTTTAAATTTTGGGAGTAAGATTAGCAAAAATAGTGGATGAAAATAGCAATTCTCTATATATATATTTTTTTTTTAAATGTTAAGGTGATCACTTACAGATCTGGTATGGTTTATTGAACTTTTGGGTTGATACCAACACAGTTATATGGATCACACTAATCTTGTTATATTAATGAGAGTACATTCTAACTATATCTGTGCCTTTTGAGTATTTAATTAAGTAGTTTACCTATTAGTATTTCAAGTTAGTAAATATTATACT
Source organism: Racocetra fulgida (assembly GCA_910592135.1). NCBI lineage: Eukaryota > Fungi > Glomeromycota > Glomeromycetes > Diversisporales > Gigasporaceae > Racocetra > Racocetra fulgida. Next base: position 7,864 of record CAJVPZ010004072.1, on the reverse strand, counting down.
AATTAATTAGTTGCCAACTATAGTTGCAACTAATTGATTGTTTATATTATATAGCATCATCAGATGATTAGCAAATCAAACCAAAAAAATTAATTTGAATCTGCCCAACTAGACATAATTTCTCAGAATTGTACTAGTTTAATGATTAATCGATTAGTTGTTTAAAATTTTTTCAAATCAACTAGTTGGAAAATTAACAACTAGTTGATTTTTTAATTAATGATTTAGAACACTACTATCCAGTTTACCTTTTCCTGCTGTTTGGTTCTTCTTTTCAGATTATTATATAATACTGTTAAAGATCTGTGCTATCTCTCTGTTTGGATCTTGCCAAACATGCTTTCATATTCCAATCTACTGGTTTTAAATAGCAGCTTTACTATTATATGTCGCAGATTAAAATGAAATCTGATCAAAATGAAACTGAAGACCTCTCATACCCACCCTTAGAGCCTATAAAACCCACATATACTCATTTATTAATAAACCTAACCCTAAACCCTACCCCTAATGCTAAAAAGAACCCCAAAAAATGTCCTCCAAAAATTTTTAAATTTTTCTTAAAAAACAGAAAAATTTCGTTTTGATCAGATTTCGTTTTAATCTGTGACAAGGATTCGTCAGGGTAACGTAATCATTACTGCGATCATGTAATTGTTATAGTGTGTCAGTATCATGTGATCAGTATCGTTCCTAAGAACGTAATAAATAATTATATTCCACCTCCCCCTTTTTTAAAGCATGAGGTTCCTTGAGTAATATAAATTAATTGTGAAATATTATGATAATCAAAAAAATTTTCTTATTTACATTATTTATTTTGCCTCTAGAAGAACTTCAAAGAAATATAGTAAGTTTTTAAGAAAAATGACTATAATATTTCTTTAAACGATTCATATTTACTAGGTTTTTAAGAATCTTCTCTTTTATTGTTCGTAACTTATATATTTCAGGAGTTTTATAATTGTAAATATAATAAAGACCTAGCTACTTTTCTCTCAGTTTGTCACCATATATCTTCTCTTTGGCTAATTTATATAAGAGGACTTAATCATCTATTTTAAAATCTATTAGCTTTACATTTTTATTATAGTATTCTTTTTGCTTTTCTTATATTTTCTTAATATTGGCTTGAGCTTATATTCATTGTTGGCTTAATTGTTCAGTAATCTTTTTTATATGTTGGTCCAGAGATTGCTGTAATGATGCTTCTAAGCTTTTGTAATTTTTTTGGAGTTGTAGATCTAATAGCACTGTAGCTTGATGACCATATACAAGAAAAAAAGAGTCATATTTAGTAGTGTAGTTCTATAGAGTTTAATATACAAAGAGAGCTACTGGTAACAAAGTATCTCACATGATCTTGTGGTCTCCTACTAACTTTGCCAAAGTTGAACACAATGTCTTATTGAACCTTTCAGTTAATCCATTCGTTTGAGAGTAATAAGTAGCTGATAATTTATGACAAATAGTCATTATTTCACATAAAGCATCAACAATTTCATTACAAAAAGAACACTCTTGATCTAATAAGAGGGTTTTAGGATGACTATAATGACAAATAATGTCTTCGTAGATGAATTTGACAATAGTGAGTGCTATTATATCTAGAATAGCGCAAGCTGCAGGCCACTTTGTTAAGTATTCTGTGACTACAACAATGTACTGATTATTATTTTTAGAGATGTCTTTGAATGGGCCTACTATATCAATACCTGTCGCAGATTAAAATGAAATCTGATCAAAATGAAACTGAGGACCTCTCATACCCACTTTTAGAGTCTATAAAACCCACATATACTCATTTATTAATAAACCTAACTCTAAACCCTACCCCTAATGCTAAAAAGACCCCAAAAATGTCCTCCAAAAAATTTTAAATTTCTTTAAAAAACAGAAAAATTTCGTTTTGATCAGATTTCGTTTTAATCTGTGACAATATCTACTCTATCAAAAGTTCTCCCACTTTGAGATGATGCAATTTTTTATATAGCCAGGGAGTTTCTTGTCATTAACACACATCACAGGACCATATATAGTTAGTAATGATTTTATATATATATAGCTAAAAGTATTTTCCTTTAGCTCTATTGTAAGTTAATTTGGTTCTAAAATGTCTGGCTGTTAGATTAGAGTGGATAGAGCCTATACAACATCTGTTTTAATTATTTTTTCTAATTACTTATAGTGATGGTTCATCAATATTTTTATTCTTACAATATAAGAGGTCTTTATTGATAAAATAATAAGCAGCTTGTTTTTTGAATGTTCCTTGTTGCTTTTAATCCAAGTTTTCTGAAACTTCAGCAGTTTTCAGGTATGACTTGATTTGTTGATATTATTGTAAGTCCATTTGATTGAATTTTTTTTTTTTTTTTTTTTAGATGTCAGAACACCATAACCTGGACCAGATTAACAGATTTACTAATAAATGTTTTTTTTTTTTTTTACCTCTTTTTTATATCGATTTGATATTAATACTAATAATTTCTTGTCTTTTTTTTTTACAAGGCTTGTAAGAAATTTTGGATAAAGTATCTATATTTGCATGGGTTAAACCTTTTTGATATCTTATAGTACAGGAATATTCAGTAGCAATTAGAATCTATTTTGTAAGTTTTCTGATAGGTTTGGATTAGACAGTAACTATTTAAAAGCTTAATGATCAATTACTAATTCAAATTCTTTTCTCATAAATATAGGAGTGGAAATATTGCATAGTCCAAATAGTGGCCAGACATTTTATTTCTGTTGTTGCATAATTTTTTTCAGGGCTGTTTAGTTCTTAACTTGTATATACAACAACATATTTTTTATTATAGTTATCTTTTTGAGCCAAAATAGCTTCTAGGCCAGTATATAACACATCAGTATAAAGTATAAAGAGCTTATTGTAATTAGAATATCTTAGGATAGATGTAGTTATGAGTCTTTGTTTTAATCATTCAAAGGCTTTTCTACATTGTTCATTCCAATTAAATTTAACATTCTTTTTTAATAAGGTATTAAGTAGATGTACAAATTTGAAGAAGTTTTTTATATAGTACAAAGCTAAACTGATAAATTTTCGAAGTTCAGTCAAATTAGTCAAAATAGGAAAATTATGCACTTTTTTCACTTTGTTTAAATCAGGAGCGATAGCTTCTTTATTTATAACATACTCTAAAAATACTAACTGCTTTTGAAAAAATAGTATTTTGTTTTCTTAGATGCAATCTGGCTGTTTTTAGAAGATCGAAAACTTGCTAAAGGTAATTTAAATGTTCTTCAAATATTTCTAAATACACATTAATATCATCAAGGTAAACTAACACAAATTTTCCATTAATTTTATGAAAAATTTTATTCATTAGCTGTTAAAACATTGCCAGTACATTTGTTAATTTTTAAATGACATGACCAAGAATTCATACAATCTATCCTTGGTGACAAAAGTGGTTTTATCATGGTCTTGAGAACACATCTCTATTTGTCAATAACTATTTGCTAAATCTAGAGTTGTGAACTATTTAGATTTATTCAAAGAACTCAGGATATCATCTATTCATAGTAATGAGTAAGAATCTTTTTGTATTAAAGCATTCAATTTTTGATAATCTATGCAAAACCGTGTTTTACTATTCTTTTTTTTTACCAATACCACAGAAGAACTCTATGGACTATTAGATTCCTATATTATACTGTGCTTTAATATTTGATCTACTTCCTTCTTAATGAATTTATTTTCTGTATAGGATATATAATATAACTTTTGTTTGATTAGGTGAGCTCCTACTGTCACTGAGATCTGATATATTTCTATTTTAGTTCTTCTTAATTAGATTAATTTTTTTGCAAATAAATCTACTTTTTTATATTTCAGACATTTCTCTTCTGATTTATCTAAATATTTCTTGCACCAATATATAGCATTTGAACCATTCTGTCAATGTTGAAGTTCCTTTTCATTAAATCTTTCCTTATTTTCTTCTTTTAACTTTTTATAGTCTATTATTGATTTCATTTTTCTTTCTATTCTAATAACACTTTTATTTATTTCTATGATAGGTAGTTTATCCTTATTTCCTTGCATTATATAACTCCTTTCTTCTATGCTTATATCAGGTTCATATTCTTCCACTGAATCTTTATTATCCTCTTTTTTATCTACGTCTTGTCCATCTAATGGTACTAGTTTTTTTTGCTTATATGATATTTTCTTTCAACAAGTGATTAATGTTTTGTATTTATAATTACTTTACTTATATTCAAAAATTCTATGTTTCAAATTAATTTTTCCTTTTACTTTAGTTAACCAATTTATTCCCACTATCACAGTATAGTCTCTTGCTTCAGTGACTTCCACATTAATAGGTATTTTGATTTTTTTTACTCAAATAGGTAAGTTTTCTATGACTCCTAATAGGTGTTTCCTTTGCTCATATACATCTACCAAATTTCATACCAATGGTTTATCAATATTTCTGCCTATTTTTTTTAGAAATTCATAGAAAACCAAACTTCAGCTAAATCCCATGTCTAATATTAAATAAATAGAATACTGATCTACAGTAACCTTACAGTAGATAACTTCTATAGATTGTTGATATATTCTGTATTTTATTATTGCTACTTAAAACTAAAGGTGCTGACAAATTACTAGGTACTGGCTGGTCTAATAAGCTAATACTATTATTTGAGATGTTTATAATATTTTCATTTTCAGCATTCTTATCTTCACAAGAAATAGCTCCCTTGTTAGTTTAAATATTCCTAGATAGTGGTACTAATAGCACTAGCAAGCTCTTCTGCTAAGATTGCGAGGTAGGTTTGGTTCAGTTATTTCTCTTCTGACTATTATTATTAATATGTCTATTATTATTGAATCAATTCAGATTAGATCTAGTTTGATTATTTGGTCTATTGGTTATTTGAGCCTGTCTTGTTTCTCCACTATTATCAGTATTATACTTCATAGAATATATTAGATATTGTGCTACAGTATAATATGCTACAACCTTCACATTAGAAACAACTAATATTAGGATTTGGTGTTCATGATAGATTAGAATTGGGTTGAAATGGGTTGGTGAAGAATTGGCAACATTACTTTTATTTTTAGCTTGATTTTAGATTACTGTTTTTAAGTTTTAGCCATTTTAATAATAACTTTTCTAATTTCACCAATTTCTTTATTTACAGATCCTTTCTGGCTAAGATAGCTCCTTTTAATAAATATAAACTTAAAAAACCTTCTCTTAAATAGGTTGCTTCAACAGTTTTCACCTTTTTTAGAATCTGTTCTAAGATTGCTAGATATTCCATCTTGATTGATTCTCTTAGTTCTTGTCTTAGCCCGTCAATGAACTGTCAAATTCAATTGATTTGTAGATATTGTCTCATCAGGTCTGCATTTTGGTATAATCTTTCTAGTTCATCATAATACTCTTCTAGTCTTTGTTAAACAATCGAAGTTCAACAACCTATCAATTTTGCTGATGCATAGTACAAAACTGATATTGAAAAAGGTGAATAAAAGAATATTGAGGTTAGTTATAATCATTTCAGATTTGTATATCTCATGCAATATTTCTTTACCAGATATAGGCTGGTTCCTTTAAGTATGACAGCAAAATATTGAACTTTCTGGGTTCTGAGATGTAATTTGCCACATAGGCCTCATTAAATTTGTCTAACCAGGTTTGAGAGTTTTGGTCACTTCTACTATATATTGGAAAATTCACTACCTTAGACTCTCTGAGCGGATAATTGGTGTTGTTTTTTAGAGTAAGTATGAGGTTATTTATACTTTGTAATAACTGGTTCATAAGGTTAGCACCACCATCTTCTAGGACCAGTTGGGGTTGAGGCTAGAGCTGCTCATTTTGTAAAGGAGTTTGCATTAGTTGGTCTTGTAATAGAGGTTGTCTATGATCGTAAATATATCATCTTTGAGGTGAAGATGTTTTGGCTGAAGTTGGAAGGTATCTTTAAGGTGTGAGACTTTGTATCTCAAAATGAATGTGTAGATTTTGTATGAAACAGATGTCTTCTGGTTAGGTTCCTGGTTTCAATAGATCAACAATAAGATTAAGAACAACTTGTAATCTTTCATAATTATGAATATAAACTCTTTTAGCTCTTCGATAAAAGTATCAGTCTTCATATTTATTCTGGAGGTTCCAATTGTCAATCATAATGGTATACAAAGGTAGAATAGGCTCACTATCAGGGTTTTGGATGACAATATAGTTTTTCTCTTTTTTCTCTTTATTGGATATACTTTATATAGATAGGATATTATTAGGTTTTAATGTACTAAGGAGATAGTTTGATCAATATAACCTTGTTGCATTCTGAAATTAATAAGATCATCGAAACTGCCTGATTGTCTGTTTCAGTATCTGGTTCGAACGTTTGGTCTTTATAATAATAGGATCTTTGTGCTGCAGTAATAGAGGTTTCAGCTTGTGGACTAGTGGCTATTTCAACAATTGGTATACTTGGATTATCTTCTGATTCGTTGTGAGGTGTAAAGAAGATTTCTGAATGAGTTTGTACATCCAATTCATTATCTATAGATCTGAGAATATATATAATTACAGATAGCTTATAAAATTTTTTAATTCTTTTAGGCAATCCTGTCCTGTCATTATCATCAAGTGTAATCAAGTAATTTGATTAAACAATATATTCAAATAGTTTTTGAGTTTTTAAGAAAACTCTTTCTTAGAGCTTTTATTAAAATAAATAATTTTTAAGACATCGAAATCTGCTTCTATAAGATGTTATTATATGCATTTTTATAAAGATTCCTTTACTAATATACTTATCTATTTTTAGGTTATTTATTAGTCTATTTCTACTCCTAGTTTTAAAACTAATACTATTGTTATGATTTTTATGCATAATGTTTTATGTAAAATAATTATATATATAATGATTTATATATAATGATTATATGCATAATGATATTATACATGATGATTTATAACTCTAACAACTTATAGCCAAACAAATAAATAAAATAAATACATAAAATAAATAAGTAAATAACTAATAAATTAAAGTAAAATTAAATAGTCATTAGAACAAAGAATTTGTCAGAATAACATGATCATTACTGTGGTTATATAATCATCATAGTGCATCAGTATCATATGATTGCTATTGTTTCTAGTGATGTAATAAATAATTATGTTACAGTATTAATGTAATATAAATAATATTGATGTCTTACTATAATAAAAAATATCTCAAAAAGAACTAATATACTTTATATTTATTTATTTCTATATTTATTCTTGGCCATATTATTAATAATACAAGAATCTGTTTTAGATTAAATATAGTATAAGAAAAGCAATATGAATTATTGGCATAATATGTAAGTATTATAAAAATGTAAATAACTAATATATATAAGAAAAAAGTATAATTAAAGAATAATAGAATAGGTTTAAGCCACAGAAAATTTTGTCTAAGTTTCTATTCTTGACATCCTTAGGATATAAAAATTATATGTAATTTCTTTCTAGTAAATTTGCTTGTAAAGAGATTCAATTGAGTTTTAATAAAGTTAGAGACATGGCCTTACTTTAAGATTTAAAAAAAAAAAAAAAATAATAGGATTATTAAAAAAAAGTGGTGCTATTATAAAACAGTTTTATTTTATTATATAGTTTATTATTTACTTTTTTTTTTTTTTTGGTGTTCAGGTAGGATCTTGCCCATGACTTTATTTAATGTTAATACTTTCATTACATGTATTACTACATTTTTATATCTACATATGGGGGGGAGTCAGAAGAAATGGGACAAATCATTTTTAGTGAATTTTTTTTAATTTTTAAATTACAATTTCTTGACAACTACTTAACTAATT
>CAJVPZ010004071.1:0-10333 GCA_910592135.1 Racocetra fulgida | reverse complement strand
GTTAGGAATTAAGCCTTTAATTGTAAGTTCTAAATAGTGTAATGAAGGCTGTATTGCTACAGCATTTAATGCCTCATAATGTTGTAGTTAGTAGATAAGGTTAGCCTTCTGGTCTGCTGACAAATCTAGTTCAGTAGAGTTGATATAATTATTGATACTGGTATTGATTATATATTGAAGTAGTGTTAGATTAGAATATTTAAGCCAATGTAAAGGAGAATCTAATGCTTCATAATGGAAACAGTTAGTATTTTGAAAAATTGTAGGATAAAAGAGTATAGTGAAGCGAATGAGTAAATAATTTATTTAGTAGAGTTTTGGTTTTGAATGATTGAGTTGATTAAGTTTGAAGTTTGTAATATTTTAGGTAGATTTGTGCTTATAGTTAAAGTATAACCAAGTAGATCACCAATTAATTCTGTCATTTGCTTGAGACCATTCATTATTACATTGCTAAGATAACCACATTGCTAGAATATGGGCTTTGCAAATAGTTTTAATAAAAGATTGAGTTGATTGTTCAACAAAAAATTTTACTTCTTCACATTGTTTTTTTTTTTTTTTGATATAAAGGTGAGGCCTTGCTCATATCTTTATTAATAATTTTATTGGGTAATAGTAACCACAGGTTGAATAATCAACTAGTGTATTGTTACTATAATTTGTAAAAGTACAAATAAAAAATAAAACTATATTGCAAGAATAAAAGCTTAGACTAATTTATCTGCGACCTAAATCTACTAGAGTGGTCAAAGCTCACCTAGGTTATAATAGAAGAAATAAGATTAAATAAAGTACTGTATTTAGCCCAATGGGCTGACCAGAAGTCATATTTTCTTCTAGCCTGACTGATAGATGGACAGTTATTAGGGTGGGTGTGTAGTTGATCTGATTCTCCACATATACAAGAGTAAGTATATATTAAATGTGTGCGTCGAGTTGTAGTAGTTGGTTGTGATGAGCTTGATGAACCAGATGTTTGTTCAGAACTTGAGGAGTTAGATAGTATTAGAGAGCTTGTGTTATTAAAGTATGGGTAGTTAAGTTTATTTAATTTTTTCCAGTTAGAGAAGTTTAAGCAGTATGGTTTCTATATTTGCTCATATAATTGTTCATTAACTTTGAGTAGAGTATTAATTATTAATTGAGATGCAGTTTTATATGGAATATCGTAGTTTTGGATAGTTTTAACTAGTGATATTGGAATTAAGCCTTTAAGTGTAATATCCAAATAGTGTGTATTTGATTGAAAAGCAAATTGGTAAAATGCTTTATAATTGTGCATTTTGTAGATAAGTTCTTTTAACTGGTTACATGAAAGATCTAGCTCTGCTGATCTGAAGTGCTGTATAATGATATTAGTGATAATTTGATATATTAGTTTAGAGTTTTGGCAACTATACCAATGTGAAGAAAGTTCTTTATAAAAATAATTTACTATATTTCTATACTGAACTCTAATAAATTTGTTAAAAAAGTTTTATAAAGTAGTTTAGTAGAAATAAAAAGAGTTGACATTTACAATGTATAGATAAATTGATCAGGAGGTCAGATTATCTCGATTGCACCCTCGATTGGTAGGGGTGATGTTAACCGAAGAATCAACTTCGAGCGGCTTAGATACTGTACAATTTTTATTATAATTAGATTAATAAATATGAAGATTTATATATTTGAAAAATCACAGTTTCGAAGATATAATGCTCTAAAAATAGAATAACAAAAAATTCAATAATGCCTATAAATATATCGAAATTGGGAATTGAAATTTTGTGTAATACAATTTCAAACGCATTTTTTTCAAAACTAAAACTACCTTCAAACAGTGGTTTTCCTAGCAAGTGACCCATATTTATTTTGAAAATCATCTAATTTCTTTCGATTTTACATGACATCGTGATTGCAAACCGCAATATATAATATTTATATCTACCTTGAAACCTATAGAATTTTTTAAAAATCAGAAATCGTCTAATTTCCCGCGACTTTACATGATATCCTGATTTGTAAAGGTCATATCTTTTGCAAACCGCAATAATCATTTCTACAAACGATTAAATATTTGGAATTGATTCTAAAGCATACTGTATAATCATTTTATTTTATCTATTTAGAGTTCCGAATTTTTAATAAACGCTACTCTTCATATATAAAAAAAATATAATGGCAGTGTTATCATTTACTCAGTATCGCCATCATCCCATGTGACTAACGAAAAATTCTTTAAGTTCGTTTATGTTAGGGTTTTATTTAGGTAATTGTATAGTAAAATCGCTCAAGATAAACTTTTTGTTAGTGAATGAAAGGTGGTTTCATATGTAATCTTTCGAGAAATAAACAATTTTTGAAAAAAAAGAGAAGTGAATTCTCCTAATCATATTACGTTGCACTAAATTATGATCTTTTATTGGTCAATATTCACGTGATGTGGATTTTTTTATGGCGATGCCGAGGTAAATTGTTTGTTATTAAGGCGCATTATGTTATTAAAACTTTAAGCTTATAGTTTGTACTTAGCTATTTTATAAAGGCTGGGTTTTGTTTAATATCAAAGACTGTCACTTGTACCTTGTATAAATAAAAATATTCTACAGTAATATACAAGGAAAAAAATATTAACGATCGGAAAAATGTCTTTGTTGCCTTCGTTCCGATTTCCAATATATTTTAAAAAAAATCTACACTTTTTTTGGTTTCTAAATCGACGAATAACGAAATTTAAAGCTTTAATAATATTATTCGTTTTAAATTTTATATTATTTATAAGCTTTTCTATACATTTTACTAAACTACCAAATTTATTTAATTTATTTGGAGATGATTCAACGAAAAATGTTACAAGATTTGTTAACACTTTAATCGGAACTGCTAAAGGTGGTTTTCGAGAATGTGAGTTTTACTAACGTAGTTTAAATGAATAAAGAACAATTATCCACTTTTTACAAAATTTTTCTTAAAAAAAAGATAAGAAAAGAAAAAACCACAAGTTTTCACAGTTTTTGTTTTCGTTGCTAATGTTTAAATTGAATGTAGACGGGCATGTGTTTCCTGGTCCTTGTCATCCTTATGGCCTCGTTAAGTTAGGTTTCGATACTGATGATACTCATGAATTTAATGCAGGGTAAGAATACCTCGCTATTATTAAAACTATTTTAAAGAAATATTAAAAAGTTAGAATAATTTTTTTTTTCATAGATACACTATTGGTGGAAAGATTACAGGAATTTCTCGTACGTGTTATACAATAGATGTATTATTTAATAGCTTGTCTATTTTTCAGTCGCGTATGTGTTTATTAATCGATTATTACTTGTAAAGACTTACATGTCAGTGGGACAGGAGGCAAGTGAGAAATAATATAATACATATTTTTATATATGCGTTATCACCTTCACTCATAAATCGATTAAATGAATACAGGTGAACCAAAATATGGTGTGATAAGTCAATTCCCCACGATAGATTCACCTGAAGATCCACTTGATTTAACCCATTTTAGCTCTGAACGTTCTTTTGAACATTTTGAAGTTGGTTATTCAAAATTTGGATTAAAACGTTATAATATTACAATTGAATTAACAACTAGTCAGAGAGCAGGTCTTCATCGATATACTTTTCCTCCAACCGAAAATAAAGCTAAAATTATTATTGATTTGCCTCATAATCTCGCTGTATATCACTATAGGTATGCCATGTAAATTTATATAATGCATACCTAATTGCCTAATTGTTAATAATATTAATAACGCATTCGTTTAGCTTCACTCACAAGTACCATGGAGGATCAATCCAATATATCTCACCTAATCAAATAAAAGGTGCAGCTCGTTATAGTGGCGGTTGGAATAGAGGTGGCATTTATACTGTCTACTTCTGTTCAAAATTTAATACCAACGCCACTGAATTTACGGACTGGGAGGGTAAAACTTTTCAGGACTTTGATGGAACAGATGATTTTAGCGAAAAGGCTAATGGTGTTGCTTTAACTTTCAATGTTACTGAAAATCCGGTGATAATATCAAAGGTTGGAATTTCATTTATTTCAGCTGATCAAGCTTGTAATAGTGTTGAAAGTGAAATACCAGATTGGGACTTTGAAAAGACTAAACATGAAGCTGTAAAGGCTTGGCAAACGGAGTTAGGAAAGATACAAGTTGAAGGAGGAACTGATGAGTTAAAAACAATTTTTTATAGTAGCTTATATAGAACCATGATAATTCCTAGCAATAAGTATGGTTTTTATATATTTAAAAATAAATAATCCTAATATTATTTATTTTTATTTACCATTTATTATGGTTATTATTACGGTCGTCACTCCATATTGTCACACTCATTATAATCACATCATATGTAATCACATTTACGTTTAGGCAAAACTACTGTATGATTTAATTTATAAGAAAAAAACCTCCATATAAGCACAACCCCTTTATAAGCACGTTTGAAAAAAAACTTTACTATCGCTATGTGTCCAACTGCCGTATTTCGCCTTGTAGAGTGCCCCTCCCCTGATTGACTTTACCCTTGATTATAGCGGGTATATTACCAGGTCTATAACCTGTATTTTTAGTACAAGACCCGGTATGATAAACGGAGGTTTTTGTGCATGTGATATAAAAACACATTGTTTTCATAATATGATCCTTATACAAGACCATATAGTATACTCTCTTCTATACAGTATACCCGGGGTATAAATCAGAAAAAAACCTATGTATATTGTAAGAAAATCCGGGTACTCTCTATGGTGAAATACGAGCATGATTGTAATGGGAGGGCGACTGTATTTATTATTTATTATTTATTATTATTGCTATATAATAATTTTATTTTTGTGATTATAGAACTGGTGAGAACCCAAAATGGGAAACATTTGATAAATATGGTAAATTAATACCACACTACGGAGATTTTTACACTTTAGTATGCTATTTCTTTTATAAGTTCTAATAAGTTCTAGAGAAAAAAATAATTTAAAGATTCTAACCTAAAAATAATTAATAGTGGGACACATTTAGGTAAATTTTATAATATTAATATCGTAGCATAATAATACGTAAAGTAATTCTTAACAAAATAATTAAGTAACTCATAAATAAAATATAGAACGACGAACCCATTATTCACGCTTTTTCAGCAAGAACGAGCTGTAGATATTGTTAGATCATTAATTGACATATATAAAAATGAAGGATACATGCATGATGGAAGAAGTGGAATATCGAATGGAATTACGCAAGGTGGTTCTAATGGTGACATGGTTGTGGTAAGGCTTAAATCGTCATTAATTTCTTCCTAAATAGTATTTCTTAATTGATTTTTTATTATATTATTATAATAGGCAGAAACTTATTTAAAAAAATTGGGCAGAGATATAATAGATTGGGAACTTGCTTACGAAGCTTTAATAAAGGACGCTGAAGTAGATCCTGGTTCACGCGGATTATATGAGGGTCGATTATTTTTATCAAAATATAAACAATATGGTTTTATACCTTTCTCAGGAAGTCTCATATCTGTGTATGCACATTCACATTGCAGCAGAACTGTTGAATATTCTGCTAATGACTACAGTATCAGTCTTGTTGCTAAAGGTAATATCGAAAATATTTACATTCTTGAATTGATTTTAATTTTTATGCATATTAAAATCTAATTTACGAGTATTTTTTATTTAAAGAAACGGGCAAATATGACGATTATATTAAATACAGAAAGAGAGCAAGAAATTGGGAGAATTTATGGTATCCTAATAAGACTTTTGATGGTAAATAAAAACACTTTTTATTCATTACTTTATATGTTAAACACATATTAAATTATACATTAATATCATTTATAATAAAAAAAAGGTGCAAAAGGATTTATCATACCAAGATATGAGAATGGTAGCTTTTATACTGATATTGACGTTTTAATAGAACGAGGTGGTGAGTACGTATTCTATGAAGGTTCTTCATGGGAATATAGTTTGGATGTACCGTTTGGTATGTACTTTTTGCAAAATAAGCATTATGTTTTATGCTTATTCACGATATTCTATCAGGTTATTATTAATTATTTTACTATTATTTTAAAAATATAGATGTAAAAAGATTAATTGAATTATCCGGTGGTCCAAAAGAATTTGAAAGCCGTCTTGACAAAACATTTGCCGATAAATCTTATCAAAGTGGTTATTATAATATAGGAAATGAACCTGATTTTTTTCATATTTGTTTATATCATTTTATTGGAAAGCAATATAAAAGTGTTGAGGTTATAAGAGATATTTTAAAAACTAAATTTGGAATTGGGCAGGATGGAATTCCAGGTATGTTATAAATTGGTATAATTTATAAATTAAAAATAAATAAATTAATATGTTAATTTATTTTTATTGAACAGGCAATGATGATTCAGGAGCGATGGGAAGTTGGTTTGCTTTTAATGCAATTGGGTTATATCCATTGTAGGTTATACTGTAAATCATTACCTATTGCAGTATTGATACATTACATTATATCTTGTTTATTTAACAACAATATTTTATATTTAGGACTGGCACGGATATATATTTAATAAACTCGCCACATTTTGAAAAAGTAACAATAAACCTCTCACCAAAAATCAAATTCACAATTATAGCTTATAACTTGAGAAATGAAGATCACATAAATCCATATGTTCAGAGCGTAAAGATTAATGATAAATATTGGAGAAAAACATGGTTTAGACATTCAGATATTGCAAATGGAGCAGTTATGGTATTAATTATGGGTCCAAAACCAAGTAAAGTTTGGGGTGTTATTGGAAAAAATGATGATAAAATTGATATAGAAGATAGAGTTGTGCCTCCTAGCATGAGTGATTTTGATATATAATTTCTAATTTAATATTTTATCTAAATTTGCCTTATGAAAAGATGAAACCCGCGTTTTTAAGTTAGTCATTAACTCATATACGTGTTCTCCCTGCCGTTTTATGCCTGTCCACGTTTATAATTAAAATTATATTGACAGGAATTTAGACAAATGAATTTTAAATAAATTTTAACATTCAGCGTAATATAGAATGGGATATTTTTAGTTGGTCAATTTATGTACATTACGGGACAGCATAAAATATCAAATTTTTAAAAATATTATAACTAAATAAAAAATTATTGGATAAAAAAAAATTCTCAAATTAATGTTTTTTAAGCCAGATGACATTTTTAAGAGAATTTCCTTTTATTCTTATACCAGTACGATCACATGAATTTGTAACATGAAATGTGGGAGGGATGAATGACTCTTGCGTCGCCCGAAAAATGGTGGCCGGAAGATTTGCCGGTTACGTGTGATTGCGGATCTGATTATCAGGAGTTTACGCGCTCACCCTCAAAAAATTTCCCCGCACGTGATCACATTTTATCAAACAACATTATTGTTAGAATTAGGATAGGTTAGGAAAGTACTTAGCATATACTAAATTTCGCAAGGAATTTTTTTATTAGAGCATCGAATGCGGTTTCATATATGAAAATTGTGTTAGCGACGAAGAAGCGTGAATTTCACGTTACACCTGTTCTTGTGATTGGATTGGTCACCATCACGTGCGTGGAAATTTTTTGTAACTACCCCAGAACACTTCCAAAAATTCTGCGCACCAATCAGTTTTCAAGATCAGGTATAACGTGAAATTATGCACTTATTGACAAATCGTTTGTAGCTCAAAATCTTGCCTATGAAATATGGGCGGATTTGACGCATATGATCATGTACATTGTAAAAAATAATAATTTGGCCCATAGCCAGCATAATTCGGCCCGGTTTCATAATTATTTCCTTCCTTGCGAACATCTTGCACATCCAAAAAAAATCAAAATAAGAACTTGATTGTTTTAATTTCAAGATAATCACAAAATTGATGTGCAGTTCGAAAATATCATATTAATGAAAATGCGTTCAATCCGCCCATAACCGGATCGGTTCTACTATTAAATCCTGACATCCAAAATCTCGTCAAGCAATAATATTGACATCACGCAATGTGAGAATTGAAATTTAAAGTCTGACAATGATTGTTAATGTGATTACTAATCTTTAAATGTTAATTGTCACACCAGGATTATGGTTTCAAGATTTTGGATATCAGAGTTTTGTGGTAGAACCCTAGAATTCTACTAGGCTATATTTTAACCATAATCAAAACCTACTTATAACTTTACTAACTTCAAACTGAATCAACGTAAATTCTTTAAAATTAAAATTCTACTTAATAATTTGCCATTTACTTTTTTCTATTATACTAGATATCTCACTATTTTTATTAGCTATTACTGTTTTTTTTGAAATAGTTTAGACTCTGTTTCACATTAGAAAGTTTGTTTTAACTTTATTACTCTTTCTAACACAGATTGAATATCAAAATATCTGACAAAAAATCAGCTATTTGATATTCTTATATTTAATGACAATATTTTATCAAGATATCTATAATGATATATACTGATTGTATTTTATCAAAATTGAACTGAAATTTTTAGTTTTTAAACTAAAAATAGTAATAAATATTAATTAAGAAAATATCACCCAAAATTAATTAGTATTTGAAGAAATAAGTATTAGTTATTAATATTATTTTAAAAATTTATATTATTTATATATAATATTAAGTATAATTATTTCTTGTTATATGGTAGATATGATATATATAATAAAAGAACTATATTATAAATTCTAATTAATAATAAGTATTAATAATTTAAATGAAAGACATATTATAATTTTTTGCTTTTAAACTTTGGCAATCTTACTGATAACTTTATTAAATATTTGTAGCAAATTTATATAAATTATCTATATAACTTATAATAGGATTATGTATATACTAATATAAAATAAGAACTAACTTACCTAGCTACCTCTAATAGGTATCTAAATATAATTTGCTGTACTAGGCTGACTTTATAATTAGCTTCTTACTACTATTTTTAGCAATACCAAAAACTGGTTATTGATTTAGAAGTTTTTTTGAGCAAAGCTCTTTTGCTTTCTATTTTTACTATATCTAGCTATACTTATATTTACTATATCTTTTACTTTTTTGTTACTATACCATTTTCAAATTTGTAACTTTTATATTGTTAATCAACAACAACGTTGTTGTTTTTAATACTAAAGCGCGATTGTCGGTTACAGTCAATTCGTATCTTACTGTTTTTTTTAGTAAGATATGAATTGTTTTTTTAAAATCAAATATTACGTTATTTAGAAGTATATGACATATCATACATTAAATTTAAAGTTTTACATATAAATAAATAAAGTAAATTTAAAGTGCGATACATCATATACTTTTAATTAATGATAAATAAAGGACGTTATATACAAATTACAATTTCAATATGATCTGCCGTAATCTCATTTTGATTCAGTTAAACTATTGAATTCGACAATATGAAATTTAAGATTAGTTGACTATTCTACACCTGAAGCCCACCTGGAACTAGGGATGGTAAAAAATCACTTTTTAATGATTTTTATATTTTTTAACTTGGTTTAATAAAATATTTTAAAATATTGTTGATAATGGTGCTGATGGATAAAGCTAAAATTACTGTATATAATTGGGTAATTTCAACTTCAGTATCGCTATGAATTTTTTATTTTTTAATCAAAATATGTCATCAGTTTGTGTTACAAAGATCAAAAAGTCAGAAGATTTGAATTTATAATTATGATCATAACTATGTCATTATTATTAATCATGATATCAATATTGGTGATGATGTTTTAAAACATGTAAAAAATCACTTTAAAGCAATATAAAACTGATTTAAAATATTTTGTTTTAAATCATTTGCCATCCCTACCTGGAACCTATCTAGAATTTTTTTCCCACCTATTGTCTGACCTTACAGCTGTTTTCCAAATTCTTGGACACCTGACAAAAATTAGCCGAATGATTTTTTTGGCTGATTCAATTAAGATTTTTTCAACAGATTTAGATAGCTTATTAATTTCAGCATATTAGATTCTATATAAAATTTAAGATCAGGTGACTAATATAAAATCCTGATAAAAAAAAAGGACGCAAATCACTAACTCTTCCTGACGATCACTTGTACCAAGTTTTCTCTAAAATCAATTGCACTTTTCTCAATATTTTATTAAGTAAATATATTCTAGCTGCCTAAGTAAAATTGTTCTAAATAAAATTTTATATATAGATGGCCTAGTTTTATATCTCTAAAGTTCTTTGCTGCAGAGATATAGCTAAATTTAACTTTTTTGCATTTTCAAGAAAACTCAAAATTTACTAAGTAAATCGCTTCTGCTTATTAAGACAAAAAGATTCAGCTTAT
>CAJVPZ010004070.1:0-10335 GCA_910592135.1 Racocetra fulgida | reverse complement strand
CGAAATAGAGGTTTTTTGAAAACCTATTTCGGTAGCATATATAGTTGGTATGATGCCTTGCCAAACGCCTTGATTCTGTTCAGTTTCCAGTTCTTCAGTTGATAATTCTTTACGTAGCACTGTCAAAGTTCTGTACTACCTCTCTATTCAAGACTTGCTAAGTGAAATTCTATATGCCCCAGCTCTTGGATTTATACAAATATTTCACTCAGGTTTCATATAATTCTTGCATCACACTATAGTTTCACATTCTTCCAGTACAAGCTGGTATAACCAAAGCTACAGATCTGATGATCTATCAGATTATATACAGTCTGCTATAACATATTCTGTAAAATTCAAATTTTGTCACCAGTAGATTCAAACTCTTGTCCTGCCGCTTGGGAGTGTGGTGTGACAACTTATTAACTTCACTAAGTCACTACACCCTCCCTATAACTATTGTTGACTTGGACTCATCTAAAAAAGTCTTGTAAAATAGTTGTTATAACTTTTGAATTGAACATCAATATAAAATATAGAATTTGTTTGTTGCTACTTAAAAAATTCAAGAAACATTGCTCTAGCATCACTTACTTATATATATACTACTAAAATAGGTTTTTAAAAAAAAAATTTATTTTATCTTTATTAGAGTAAATTAGAATTTTTATATACAAGAGGAAATCTAATTTAAATAGTTATATTTTTTATAATTTTGTCTTTTCAAAAAAGTGTCAAAAATTTTTATCTTTTAAGTAAAAGAATGTTCTATAGAATAGATTGGCAAACTCTACCAACTCTACAACTCTAATATTAAAAAATTAATAATTACTAATCATTAGCCTTATTTCTTATATTGTCCACCTATTCTATAGAACATCCAAGTAAAATAAATCAAAAACAATTTCATCTTCAAATTTTAATTTTAGATTTTAAACCCAAAAATAATTTTATCAATATGTATATATATTTGTTATATTTGTTAGTTAAGAACTCTTAAATTCTGATCTGTTTCTTTAGAACTAATTTATCTTCAAAACATTATTGCTAAAGCTTTTATATATACAATCTGGCTAATCTAAACTTTGATAACTTATGCTGAATCTGAGAACAAATATTTGCAGCCTTTTACCTTTGCTACTATTATCTACTTCTGCTTTTATAAAGTTTAATTATATCTTAGTACACACTTTCAAACTATTAATAATACTTCTAGCAATCCAAACTTCTAATTCAGATAGTTTAAAAAGGCTGTAATCTCTCTTGATTCTTATAGTTAAGTTTTTTTCTTTATTTACTTTTTCAGCAGCCTGGTTGATAAAATCTTTGCTAAATACTTTAGTTCTGTTCAGTTTGCCAGTTCTTCAAATGATAATTCTTATATAATACTATCAAAAATCTGTATTACCTTTATACTCAGGTTTTTTTAAGCAAACTTTTATATTCTTTAATTTGTTGATTTTACACAGCTACTTCACTTAGGTTTTGTATAACTTATACATTATACTATTGTTTTACAACTTTCTAGTACAAGCTAGTATAACTATATTACAGATACAGACTCAATAGGATACAGTCTTTTATAATACATTCTGTAAATTTAAATTTTTGCCAGTGAGATTCAAATTTTGTTCTGCCACTGGAAGAGTAACAACTTACCAACTACACTAAGTTACCACACTTTTAAAACTAAATTATATTACTGGTAATCAATATTACAATAATAATATAAAAATTAGATAAAATATAAAATTTATTTTTATGATTTTTTTTAAAGAAAATACCAATAACTTAATATTTTACTAATAAATTACCTTTTACTTTTAATAAAAAATTTACTATATGCTATTCTTTATTCTAACCCTAACTATTAACCTTAGTTAAATATTTAGTAATTTATTTTATTTATTGTGGAGTTTGCGGAGTTTGCCCACCTATTCATCACAAATTTTTTTACTTAACAAAAATTTAATCAAATTTAATAAAAAAAATTAAATTAATTTTATAAGTTTATAAAATTAATTTAAAATAATTTTTATCAACTTTGAATTGGATTTTGTTAATTTATTTTTGTTCAAAGTTTTTTTAAAAAAATTGATTATAAAAAATTTGCATTGCTTCTACGTATTGACTCGTCCACATTTGCAATTGATATTTCGAACAATATTATTTAGTAAATGTGGCATGATTTATTTACGTAGTAAAAAGTCCGCTTTCTTGTAATAGTTTCAATTCGCCATTTTACCACATTCGCCATAATACCCGCATTTACCTTACATTGTACGTACGTACGCACGACGTAATTATTATGAAAATGGCATTTTCTAGCCACCAAAATGGGATGCACTCTATTTCATCCAATCAGGAGCGGAACTTACAAGCATCCAATAAAAACTTGAGGAGAAAATTAGTAAACCCCTGGAATTACACGTCCTTAATTTTTTGAAGCGAGATTTCTGCGATTGGTCAATATCAATAAAAACGAACAGACTTTTAATACACGATTATTAGTCACAAAAAGCATATTTCAATTATTAAATCTTTTTGTACACGAAACAAACTAAAAAAATGAAAACAATGATATCGGAGACTATTAAATAAACTGGAACAGTAAATGATGCAATAATGCATGAAAAGGAACGACTTGAATTATTACAAAAATGAGAAATAAGCCTAACATGCATATACGTACATGCGTGTTTCTGGTCCCTGACATCAATTATACACTTAATACGATCTTTGTAAAAATAGTATATGGCACTATGAAAAAAATCCTTCATCCCAACGATTATTTTTATTTTTATTACGTGTTTTTTGTGTGTTTTTTACAATTTTTACATAGCGAGCGGGTAAATCATATTACAGAGGAGAAGGGAAAAGCTATATTTATAATATTTACATATTTTACATAGGAGGTGGATATAGAAGAATATGTACACAAAAGATTATTAAAAAAAAAAAAGATAAAAAAAAGTAAAACTAATAAAAAAAAATAAAATAATAAACAAGACAACACGCGCACAACGTATCGATGATCGATTTTGTTTTTTTTTTTTTGTTCCTAAGTCATAGGTTTGTGAATACGTAGCATATAAATATAAATATATATAGATATATATATATAATTTTAGGTTATCTTTACCGGTAAAGAAGTTTGCTTAAATAAATTTCCAATATTAAAAAATAGCATAATAACCACTGAGTGGTTAAAAAAGCATAGAGTAAAAACGAATCGATTTGTACAAAGGGAATATATTCGATTAGGTGGATTTATGCGCGAAAAACCCAATTCATATACCCCTAAGTTTATAAAGGAAAAATATAATATAGATGGTGTATTAAATGTTCATCAAAAAAAAAATTAACGGAGTGGGGAGGGGAAATTATAATATATACGATTGAAGTAATACGAGGGGAGGAAGATGGGAGAATATATAGAATCAAGCGAAAATCTTATGATACAGACTTTCTTCCTCTACATTTATGTGACTGTGGCTTAGTAATCGCACCGTTCATAATCCGGCACGCTTTTGCTGTACGATGCTTCGTAAACTTGGTGTCAGAAGCGTCGCCTTTAATAAAAATAAAACATCATAATGAATAATTTTGAAATTAACAATTTTGAAATAATTTTTTGAAATTAATAAAATCGAACACATTATTCAAGATAAATACCATCAGCTTTTTCAGCAGCCTTGTACGGATATATATCTAGGTCATTACCGGTGCTTTTAGAATTTGACGAATTTAACATAAGGGGCAAATGCCTCCTTCTTGCATTTATGAACCAATTAGAAATTTGCTGTAAATTCAACATGGTTTCTTTAGCAAGATCTTGTTTTTCTTCTTCAGTCGGGTAGGGATGCTTTTTGTGCTTTGCCAACCAGTCCTTAAGTAGGGCAGTCGTGGCTTTAGGTAAGTTTCCACGCCGTTTTTTTGGACCACCCACAGTTACAAAAGTTCCATCTATGACCTGAGGTCCTTGGGGAATAATACGATGATTGTAAAAAGAATTTTGAAGGGGGAGGGTGGGAGATGTGGGTAACGACTGTGTGTTGTCTATTAGGTCGTGATTAAAAATAATATCTTTTTTCATATAAAATATTATATCGAGATATAAGTATATGTATTTATTTATTTATTTCTTCATAAATATTTTATTCATAATAAAGAAATATTTACCTCGACCATTTTCAAGCATCCAGATTTGACTGTTTCTAGTTAACATATTTGCAACTCTTTCTCTCCACCTGATATAATCTTCACCCCGGTAGTAATACGAGTAATTAGCGAAATTCGAATCATTATGTTGGTAGGGTTCGTGAAAGATTATTTTAGGGCAAAAAGTTCGATACTATTTATATATAAATGATTATATATTAATTGTAAAATTAATATTTTACAAACCAACATATATATATTTACGCGTGCATGGATATAAATTTACCTGACTTCTATTTTCCATTGCTAAATTATTTTACAAAGCGAACTTATAATGAATTTTAATGATTTATAGTTGCCCGTTAATAACAATCGCGATTGGTCGTTTACAAGGAGATTTTTTCATGAAACAAATTTTCAGTTAAAATGTCGAAGAGACACTTCAACGAGAGAAAGGGTTGATATTATTAAGGTCGTGAGTGAGGAAGAAAGGATGTAAGACGGGAAGCTGGGGAAGTATCGGGATTAAAATACAAATTTTCCTCATAAACACTTGGGAAAAAAAGTCTAGTTTTGGTTAGAAGACTCTGCATTTTATTGTTGGTTAATGGTATAAAAAAAAAAAAAAAAGGTGCAATTATTGAAAAATTTTTTTTTATACATGCTTAGTATTATTATAAAATCTTCTTTACGAGCATTTATACTGTAAAATAAATACGTATATGTCCATTGAACACAAACAAACGCAAATCTTTTCCCCATTGACGTCCAAAAAAAAAAAAGAAAAAAAAACCCGCATTTATTTTTATACAATAACACGCATAATAATCAGATAATTTAAAAAAATTTTTTTCTTGTGCTTGTGATACAAAAGTAAAAACACAATACCTGGAACATGTCAACTTGTCAAAGACAATTCAAACAATAGACACAATAGACCATTATTAGAACCAAATGCATTCTTTTGTACATCCTAAACCTACCCCACCATTATCTACCCCACTTTTCCCCATGGTTTCCGTATTACCAAATTTGTCGTTCATCTTTTTATTTTGTGGTAAATCCGCTTGGACCGCTACTTTAAGTTGTATACTAAGCTCACAATCTCCTATGGCAATCCCATTTTCGTCCGTATTTCAAAGGAAATTTATGTTTCTTATTACGTAATTAAAGGATTATACAAAAAAATATTGTACATTTGTTTGTATTCTTTATAATCCATGTTTCTTTATTTATTGTTTATTGAATTTTGTAATAATGGCAAAAAATCTTGTATATAGTCATACAAATAAAAGAATAACCTTCTCGAGATCGTGTTATTTGGCTTTCGCCCTCTGCTCGCTCGCATAATGTTCAATTGTTCGTAGGACGCATTAAAGCGTGACCGGATCATAGGACATTTTACGGCAGAATTGTGTTAATCCTGTTCAATATATGGCTACATACATGTACTCCAAATAATCTGTGCATGAATGTTGCATGTACGCCCATATTATTCGCTTACGCCAATTTTAGTAAAGTGTGACTTTCTTTCTTCTATATAAATCTTAATAAACTCCACAATTTTTGTTTCAATGGCAATAGCGCCAACGGTTTATTTTGCCAAATAGTTCCAAACGTAAATCAATTGACGCTAGCATTGTATCGTAAGCATTCATTATGCATGTAGTGTAAAGCCATCAGGGGAAAAAATTTTTTTATCTAATCTTGTGGCGCAGTGAAAGATTTATCGTTATCTTTGTGATTCCCGTATTATTCTTGTTATTGTTATTTTGACAGCTATCGATAATTGAGCCTCTTTAAGCTTTTTATTTCGGCATTTATTCTTTTCTTGCATTAATATTTGTGTCCGTGTAAATAAATGACGTTTTATTTTGTTAAGGTAATCCCACTCATCACACTACTTCCAAATGTTTATCCACGTGACGCTTCTCGCATATTAATGATTCATCATTTTTTGATAAAGGCAATTAAATCGAGTAAATGATATATTTTTTATATTAGTTAGTCTAATTTATCCAATGAACTGTAATAATTAGTAATTCTTAAATAATAGGTTCGTAATTATTGCGTACAAATTGTATTTTTTCTATAGTATAAAAAGTTTGTTTTTGTTCTTATAAATTAATTTTTAATTGTTTATAATAGGTAATCCAAAATTAAATTATAAATAATTAGTTAACCTTATTTGGCTTATTAAATATGTTGCTTTTTATACTGTACCCAATTGTTTTTATCTTGTATTGTTTTTTTAAAAAAAAATTAATAATTTTTTTACAAAAATTTTTAATTTTTTTATAATGATGTAATATACAATTAAAATTTAATATACAATTTAATATACTGTATTAAATAATATTTTTATAATTTATTATTAAAAAGTTATATTTATAATATTATGTTATATAATACTATAATATATAATATGCGGTATATTATTTAATGTACTATATATTTACTCTAAATTAGTTCATATACTGTATAGTAATTATTATATACAGTATAATAAAGTGTTATAGATATAATAAATATAATATATATTTTTGTTATTTTTTTACTAAATATAAAAATATTAAATTTTAAAATATAGTATTGCAATAATAAAAAATATTTAATTAATAATTTTTAATTAGTTATATTAATAATGTTTTAATAGTTTTATAATAAATTTAAAGTTAAAAATTTAAATTTTAATTAAATTAAAATTTTTAAATTTTTTATTAAAATATTTAATATTAATTAGTTAATTAACTTTTAAAATATTATAGTATATAATAATTATAATATTAAACAATTATTATAAAACACACCTATAATGGTTTTGCACCTATTAATGTTTTTATTATGTTTTTAAAATTTTCTAAGTTTTTATAAGTTTGGTATATAAAATTTTTAACATCAATTTTTTTACGTTAAAGTAAATGTTAAAGTTAGGATTAGGGTTTAGGAAGGGTTTTTTGGGGCATAGAACATTTTTAGTTAGAACATCTCGCATCAATTAATTAGCTAGTTTTTGAGATAATACAACATAGGTGGTAAAACACTATAAGTGCATTTTAGTAAAGTGATCTGTAAATTTTGTAAGTAAATTTTACTATTAAGCCAAATGTGAACTATTAAACATTTTTTCTACTAAGTAAATCACTCTTAGACTCATAATAAAAGTTGTAGAAGAGGATGTAGCAACTTAGTAAAGTGGTTAAGTTGTTATACTCCCAAGTGGTATGTTAGTAGATAGAGAGTTTGAACCCTACTAATAGCAAAATTTTGAAATTCTATTTGTATAACATTACTGTTTTTTGACAATCAGTTAGAACAGGATCTCTGTAACTTTGGTGGCACCAACAAGATTGAGAAATTATAGGCATTTATGCAATATATAAGTTATACAAAGGCATACAAGCCAATATTGGGCAGTGTTAATTTAAGATAAGTTCTCATAATCATATTAATCTAAAGAATTAAAAAGATAGATACCTGCTTGGCAAGACCTAAATAGAGATGTAGTATAAACATTTAATGATAACTACTGGAATAGGCTTTACCTGAAGTCAGTTAACTGAACATGGCAAGAGCATCTAATAAGTTGCTTTATTAACTAGACCGCCGCCAGTTTAAGCATTGATCAGAAAAAAAGAATTAGCAGATACTATAGGACTAGTATTTCTTCTGGACCATCTGAATAGGATTGAAGATACAGAACATAAGGCATGCTTTTTGGGTATGCTCCTGATATGGCTGAAGGTATGCCTTTAAGCTAAAAGGCATGCCTTTATCATAT
Source organism: Racocetra fulgida (assembly GCA_910592135.1). NCBI lineage: Eukaryota > Fungi > Glomeromycota > Glomeromycetes > Diversisporales > Gigasporaceae > Racocetra > Racocetra fulgida. Next base: position 2,411 of record CAJVPZ010004070.1, on the reverse strand, counting down.
GATAATTAATATTAAATCACATAGTATTTTAATATGTGATTAGCTATTAACATATGCTAGATTATATAACTTTGTACTACTGATAGATGTTCTATAGAATAGGTAGGCAATATAAGAAATAAGCTTCACTAATGATTAATAATCATTAATTTTTAATAGCAGAGTTGCAGAGTTTGCAGTATTTGCCCACCTATTCTATAGAACATCTCTACTGATAACCATATAATGATCAGTAGTACAAAGTTACATGATCTTGTATATATCATAGATCTAGTGCTAATTTATTCATAGTATATATATTTGAAATCTTTAAAAATATTTCGCTGATATATGGGGTGAATCAATAGAAATGGGACAAATTTATCTAATAAATTTGTCTCATTTTTACTGACTTACCCCCATATAAAGAAATTTTATATATTGTCAAAATGTTTTTTAAAGATTTCTTAAGAATTACTAGACTGATTTTAACATTTTCACTACTATTAAATGCATCTTGATAAGCTCTATAACTTTCATTATAAATCTAAGAGTGATTTACTTAATAAGAAAAAAAGTTTTAGATATAATATCTTCACATTAACTAATTAAAGAATTTATATATAAATCTTGTATAACTAATATCATTTAGATCTCCAGATAACTAACAAATCATCTATTAATCCATATTTTCTAATAAAATTCAATATTAATAATCTAATTAACAATACAAACAATTCTTTAAATAACTACAAACTAAACTCGATCTACAACTTTATTTCTTTAAATCATAAACTATCAACTATTTAAAGTCTTAAAAACAATCAAATTCTTTATATTAAACAACTTCTTACATCTGATAACCAATGTTTTTTATCTTGAAACAATATATATCTTTGGATTAGGGATTGAACCCGGGTTGATGTCATTCAGATCACCTGTGGGTGGGTCAGGTGACCTGATTTGAGTTGAATCAACCTACAGATTGACCCGTGAGTTGACTTGTAAAATGTTGATTATGGTTGAAACTTAATAAAACTATATGGAGTCTTTGCTTTAAAAATCACATTATAGAACATATGATTTACTATATCCTATAATATGACTTTCAAAGCAAAGAACCCATATGCCACATTACTGTTGTAAGTTAATACGAAATAATTATAAATTCAAAATCTGTTTTAAGTTGAATTCTGATCTTAAATAAACTTAAGGTTATAGAATTTTATACAATCGTTAGATATGAATATAATGCGAATAAAAAAGCTAATGAATAAATATCATAGCATTCTGAATTTAAACATTTTTTTTTATATAGGTTCTTAATTCAGTTACTTTATTTTTAAGTGCGAATTAACTAGTCATTGACTCACAAATCAATTAAACTATAGTAAAATGTCATTATACTCATGGAATGATGTGAATCAAAGTGAATTAGCAGTATAACTTGAGTGGCTTAGATAACTCAATTACTTGATTATTGTGCACTCAACAGCTAAATAAGATATTTATCTCTCTCAATAAATTATAGCCTTAAAAATTTTTATAGCTACATGCAACATATTCATGCTAAATGTAAATTAACCAAATATTTTAGATAAAATCTGCCAGATATCTGGTTTTATCTCAATTTAATAATCTGATTTACAGCTGTTATTATTATTCCTGAAACACCTTATGAAAATTTAACTGAATAATTATTCAGCCGATTCGATAAGTTATTGATTTCGGCATAATCAATGTAAAGTTTATTATTTACAGAGATAGTCTAAAGCTATGTACATACAGTATCCTCAAAAAGTTTAACACTATTATATAAAAATTTTGCAGTTAATTGAATATCGATATTCTTAGGCATGGTTATAGCTAATAATAACGAAATATAATTTATAGTTTTTTTTTTATATATTGATAATGATAATGATGCGATATATTGATACGTAATGATTAATAATGCACTTAGCTTACACAATTCAATATGTGTATACATACATATTATACTAGGGTGATAAATGAACTAAGTAATCAAAACTATGTAAGCAGTATTAGTAATTTTATTATGATCATATTTTTATCAGTGAAGCTAAAAATGATCAACTAAATATTAGTTTATTTAATTAATTATAAAGAAATGCACAAATTCTAAAAGATTCATCTAAATATTGCGCTTCTTTTTCTAACATTTTTAAAGTGAAAACTCTTCATAAGGACTGTCTCTAAAAAGTTACACTCGATTTTTCACAAAAGTTTTAGTAAAGTTTTCGTTTATACTTTATTATACAAAATTTTTTAAATAAAATTTATGTATTCTATTAGTCGAATACTCAAAACTTACATATTAACAAAAAATCTTCAAGCGTAACTTTGCTTTCTAACACTTTGTAAACTGTCTGTGAAAATTTCCAAGCAATTCATTGCTTTTTTAATGAGTT
>CAJVPZ010004069.1:0-10335 GCA_910592135.1 Racocetra fulgida | reverse complement strand
ATATTATCTGCTATACAGAGCTGTTCTAAGTAAAGTAATTTTAATTTTCTAAGTTGTTGTTTAAAGGTAATATAGTTGGGTGTTTGTTAAAAATTTTTTCTAATGGTTGAAGGTTATATTATATAGTGTTAGGCCATATAATTTCTGAATTAGCTGTTATAATAATATTGAATAGTGTAAAGAGTTGAATAATTTTGAAGTTTAATATTTGTTTATTGGGACCATCAATGATAAGATTAGGATGCTGTAATATATTTGTAGTTGACTAAAAGTTGTTTTGAAGTTGTTGTAGTCTAATATAAATAGAAATACCTAGGAGATAGGGTTGGATGAAAGTTGGTAATATCATATCGGCGGATTTGCACAGTCTAATAAATATAAGAACCCATCAGTTATATTTTCAGTCAAAATTGTCGATCACTTGACCAGAACTGGAGTAAAAGAATTTAAAATTTGGCCAAATGATCGACAATTTGACCAGAATTGTAACTAATAGGTTTCTATATTTATTAGACTGCGCAGATCTGCTGATATGTGATGTTGAAGTTATATATCTCAAATATTATAAAATTGTATAAATATGGGTTAAGTATAGTACTATTAGGAATAGATCTGGATAGATTTGATTTGTGCTTAGCAACTGTAAGATACTTGGTTAAGATATTATCACATACTGTACAGGATAATATAATATTATGAATTCTATACTCCAAGGTAGGTATAATTACTGTATTAATAATATAAACAATTTGTTTATCAGTAATCTTCTTAGTGCTTGCAGTATAAGTAAGTTGATATGTCTCATTTTGTATAAGTTTGGTTTGTTGTACATGTTTGTTGTCAAGTGTAAATTAACATCCAAGATATTTGAATGGTTGATTTGCTAGAATTGAGTCAAGTCTGAAATTAAAAAAGAATATAGAGGTTTGGTGTTTGTTGCAAAGATAGTTTTGGATGAGTTGATTTGAAGATTAGCCATTTTATAGAAAGATATAGCTGTATTTATAATTTTTCAAGTTCATCTTTAGATTGGGCTATCCAAAGTGTATCATCCATATAGGCCAATACTAAGACAGAGGTTTAAAAATGTTTATTATATGGATAAGTAAGTTAGGTTTTTCAAGAAGTAGATAGTATATAGTCAGTAAACTTAGTGGCAATTTTGTGAATAAGAGGATCATAATAGATTCTCCAAAATAGGGGTGTTATAGTTTTATCTTGATCAATTCTATTTTTGATAGTGTAAGAGTTTGTAAGACCAAAGTTAGTAATAACTTGGTTGTGGTGATCTGTAAGCAGATTGTATAAGAGTTCTTGAAGTTTAGGTGGCATGTTGATTTGAGAAAGTGATTGTTTAAAAAGATAGAGGTTGACAGAATCATAAGCTTTATTCATATCCTGAGATATAAGCTATAACTCTTTAAAGTTGTAAGAAGCTTCTTCTATAATATTGTTGAGAATATATAATAGGATTGTTATACAATTACCTGAAAAAGCGATGTAATTATATGGTGAGAGAATTGTATATTTAGTAAAAATTTGCTTAAGTTAATTAGTGAGAAGTTTGGTGTATAATTTTTTAATGTATTCAAGTAAACTAATAGGTCAGATATTAGTTAAGTTGTCATCAAAAATAGGCTTTTAAGAAATAGGATAGATTCTTTCTTGTTTTCATTATTTGGATATTGTATTAAAATTAATGCATTGATTAAAGAGTGTAGTTATTGCTTGAAGAAAGAAAAAGTCAGCATATTTAAGCATTTCATAGCTGATGCCAAAAGGGCCACATGCCTTGTTATTTGGAAATTGAGATAGAGTATTAGAAATTTCATCAATTGAAAAGTTTTAAAAGACACTATTATACTATTCCTATTGAATATATGCTTTAGGATTATATTCATTTTTCTAATCTTTATCAAATATTTCTTAACTAATTGGTCTGTAGTCAGTCCATTGGTTAAAGTGGTGTTGAATGTGAGATTTGATGTTAGTTGAGTTAGTAATAATATTATTGTTTGTTTTAATATTTTAAAATTTAACAGGATCTTTATGTTGATTTAAAATATTATTGATCATTATTTTTGGATTTGATTGGAGTTTATTGTATCTTTTAGCAATGTTATCACTAATTTGTTAACTAATCTCTTTGATGTTTTCTATATTGTGTGCATATTATAATGCTTTTCATTTTATATTGTTAGTAACAATCCAGTTCATTAATAGGTGATATTCAGATAGTATTGGTTGAATATTAGCTTAATAGGTTTTATTAATTTGGTTGATAGTATTGTTGTGGTGACATGGAATAGAAAATTGATTTTTTAACACAACTTTTACTTGTCAAATAATATTTCCAAGTTTTTTGAAGTTAAAATATAATAAAGATGCCTATGCAAAAATATATGTTGAAATTTGTATACTGTATATTTTTTGTTTGGAATGTGTTGTAATGTGATATTAATAATACTTGCTTGAATTTTATGCCAGGTTGTTTCAAGTGATTTGGGTGTGTTGGTGTCTAGTAGTGTATTGTTATTTCTAAAATTAGAAGTAACCTGATCTGTAAAATTTTGCTATAATTCCTAATTCATATTTTTATAAAGAAATACTTTTTTGCAGGTTTTGGTTGTAGTTTGTTTTTTATCTGTAAAAGCATATGAGAAGGAAGAAGAAATTAAAATTTTATAGTTACTTGTAGTATTAGTATCTGAATTATCAGTATAGAAAGAAGTTAGATATTGGAGAATTATATGATTAGCCCATATGTAGTTAATACAACTTTAGACTCTATTACTTTGCTAGGTAAATGTTGAGAATTGTATATAAGTTGCTAAGTTATATATGTTGTTATATTGAAGAAACTGAAATAGCATATATTTAATAGAGATCGAATATAAATTATCATTTTTTTGCATTAAAATCACCCATTATAATCAGTTGCAGATTATTGGCAGTTGCTTGTTGAATCCATTGAATTATAGTATTTTGAATTTGTAATCTAAGTTAAGAGTCATCATTAGGTAAATATATAGAAATAATTTTAAATTTGAAATCATGTTTAAAGAAAAGATTAATGACAATTGTATATCTAGAAAAGATTATAATATTGTGTATATAAAGATTAAACCATTTACTTAGCATGATTGCTATACCTGCTTTGAAGCTATCAGTACAGGTCTAGTAATATGAGAAAATTTTAGATTTTTAGAATTTGGTACTGGTGTTTTCATTAGCAATTTTGGTCTCAGTAATGCTTATAATATTAAGATTATTAGCAAGGCAAAAATCTTTTCAAACTTGTTGTTTGAGATTAACATTATATCTTCAAACATTATGTGTGCATATAAAGATATTAAGTACCTGATTAGTTCTAGAGTTAACAGAATAGCCTACTGGTGGAGTAGTTGTACTAGAGGAGAAGAAAGTAGTAGGAAAAATAGGTATATTTAATTTAGATCTTAGTGAAATATTGTCTGAATCATATATTATAGAAAAAATATGGTAGTTTAGTAATATATCAGAATCATTAGTTAAGTATACATGTGCTTCAGTTTTGTCACTATTAACTGAAATAAGGAGGTAGCAAGCAAGATATTTAGCATTGTTTTGTATTAAGTATTGTCTGAATAAATGAATAGTTTGTAGTTCTCTTAATAAAGGTAGTCAATAGTGATTAAAATATTTTTATTATAGCATATATCTAAATTATAGAGTTCTAGTGATGTTGATGATAATTTAGATAAGATTTCTTCTGTAGGGGTGCTTACCATTTTATGTTTAGCTCTTACAGCTGCGAAGGATTCTATAGTTTGCTAAATATGTTTGATCTGACTGTCATTATACTAATCTTCTGTATATAGAGGCTTTACTGCCCACCTTCATACCTTATTCTCCTTACTAACTACAATAAATGTATCTTTTAGTAAGGTGGTGGCTATATTAATATCCTACAGAAGACCTTAATTGTTCATATAGTGTTTGTTTGTATTTGTATATATGTGTTTGTATTTGTAATTGCATGTACCAGTATGTAGTACTCCTATGAGCCCAAACCAAATCAAACTTTAAGTTAAATTTGGATTTGATTTGAAATTCAAATCAAACTCAAATCAAACTTTTTTTTAAATATTGTTTGGCTCAAGTTTGAAATCAAACTTTTAAACCTAATTTGAGTTTGATTTGAGTTTGATTTAAAAGTTTGCAAACATGTTTGGGTTTTATATATATAATAACATTTTTTTTAATTTATACTATAAAATATGTTGCTTTAACAAGTAATATCTAAAGTCGAAATCAACAACATTAAAAAAGGCACACTATCAACCTGTTCAAAACTAATATATATAAAAAAACAGGTTTTGTATATGAGTGCCGCCAAGGGAAAACCCGCAAATCTTATTTAATAATATTTGCAGAGTTTTTCTTAGCGGCACTCATATATTAATTCTAGAAGACTATTCGGATTTAAAGATATTATGTATTATACTGGTTATAAATCAGCAAACCAAAATGAAAAGTCAGATCAATGGTTCAATATGCACATGCTGATTTTTATTTTATTATAGACAATTGGAGATTTTAGCAGATTATATAACTATTACAAATTCGTAATATAATAGATTAGAGTTATGCCAGAATATTGATGATGTAATATATTGCTGCTATGAAAATGTAATGAATATTTCTGCTTTATAAATTTGTGCTAAATCTCTTAATATATCTGTAAATTGCTTCAATTACTTTTCATTTAAGTTCTCTAAAATTTTAATGTCAAGAATTATATGAATTCTCTTCATTTATATATTAGAACACAATCAAATATTATTATTGCGTTTTAGTCTGTACCTTTTAAGCTTACTACCCACTAATTCAAATTGCATATAATTTTTAAAATTCTAAAATAATAAGGTGTATAAGTAAAATAAATAATAAATTAATCAAATCAACAATAAATTATTTAACTAACTTCTCTTAAAAATTTTTTAAGCACTAGGTAGTGTACATTTCCGTATATAACTTGAAGTTGTCTTTTTTCGGTCTAACCAAGTTATCACTCATTTAATGTTATCTAATCTATTAAAAGGAATCCACACAATCACTCATAAAATGCAGCCCTAAATTGAAATTCTTTCATGCAATTATCGAAATTCTTGTTCATTCTTTAATCATTTTCTAAGATCACATATGTGAAACCAAGCTGGCAAAGTATTACATCCATTATTTTGTCCTTTTTTAAAATAATATTCATCAAATATGATTATATATTCCTTGTTAACCTTGAGTTTTCCCATGCTACCACCATATATTTTATGCTTCTTATCTAAGGTTTAACTTCTTTTAAAATCAAGAACTAGCCAACATTTTAAGACTTACTCTATATGATGTGATTGAGTATTCGTTAAAGTTACCTGCACTTAGATACAACTAAATCGATAGGTTTGATTGGTGGATATCAGAAGGGCAGATTATCAGATATCGATTATAGAACAATCGATTTGGTAATACGGTAATATTGTATTCATACGCATAGTGTATAAATAATCAATTGACAAATTAATATTCCTTTTAAATACATGTAAATTTACATTAATCATGTTTGATTGTATAATTATCATAAATAGGATAGTCTAAAGCAGGTATATAGTTTTGTAAATTAAAAGTCATATGGCACATATAAAATGCTACAAGACTTTAGACGACCTCCTATACAAGACCCGGTCTGGTATATTTCATTTATATGTACGTATATAGATGATACGTATCTGGTATAATATAAATTACTACGTATTACATATACGTATTATACAGAGACCCCAAATGCACCCATCCAGTCGAACTCTTTTTCAATGTGCATTTGGATGCATTTAGAGAAGTTTCTTTGTATTTGGGCAGAATTAATTAGCATGCATTTTGAGCTACGTACATATATATATACGTAATAAAATCTATTAATCAATGCTCATATTACGTACTAATTTATTAATTGTAACTTTCATGCATTGATCTTTATTAGGACAGTAGAAATTAATATAATTTCTTTTAATTTTTTCTTTTAAAAGCTGTATCTAATTATAAATATCCTAACTTTTCTTTTAGTGGCCCCATCATCCAGGAGCGAAGACACTGTGCTGCTCTTATAGTTTTGGGTATTAAACTAGATCTCTTATCCATTATCATATTTCCACCAGCGGAAAAGGCACATTCAGATGCAATGGAAGATGTGGAGATTGCGAGGTAATCCTTGGCCATACGAGCAAGACGAGGAAACTGCATTTGGTGTGCCTAAATATTATTAATATCAATATATTATATACTTAATAAGGCACAGAAAAACCTTCCTAAATAACCTTCTCTAAATGCATTGTCTCATAAATGCATTAATAATAGTAAACTCTGGCCCGAATATATGTTTAACATCTCTAAATGTGATTTTCAGCCCGGAAGGGGCACATTTAAGGAGCTGTAAAATATTTACTATCACTTACTTTCCACCATGTTAACACATCTGTTTCTTTATTTGCCAATTTTTCAGAAATGTAGCCTTCAATTTCATCAAATTCTTCATTATTTTCATCGAAGTCTTCATCTAATATTGATCGTGTAGTTGACTTTATAGTACTGTTAGTACTTAAGATATTAGGGGTGACAACAGGTATATATACTGTTTCAAAAAGATTACGCATTCTAAACAAGAATTTATATAAGTATAAAAAACAAAATTCTTAAAAAAAAAAAGAAAATTGGTATTTTCACACCCTCAAAGTATATATATAAATAAATTAAGTAAAAAAATGGTGGTAGAAAAATTCGTGATCAGGTGATTGTGACCCAATCAATGATCAATCTACTTAACATTAATAATACAGTAATGCACAAATTTTTGATATTATATTTTTCTGTCACCACTTTTCTACCTAATAAATTGATAGAATTTCTTGATTAATAGGCTAATAATAATGGCCAGTCAGGCGAATAGTACCTCGTTCTTGCATTCCTTAGTCTTAAAATTTGATTAGTATCTCTCCTGTGACCAGCAATTTACGATAAATCACCAAAAGAATGTGAAAATAGTTAAATAAAAAAATAATTTACAGAGCCTTTGTTTCATTAATTTCGTGTTCTGAAAATTCTTTTTTGGTAAAATATTGGAACTTCCTCCTCAGATCTAAAGCCAAGCATAATATAATGGTTGCATTTGTTTTAGAATAATACTGCACAAGTTTTCTTTCGCCGCCATAGCTGCCATGGAGAGTGGTGAAACTAAATAATTGAATTATTTATAAGTAAATATTGCAAGTAAAAATTATAGTGGTATTCTAGACTATTAAATATAAGCAAAGAAAAATTCCTACTTATGCAAATATTATACGTGTCTTTAATTCAAAAATAACTTTATTGTTACAAAATAGAAAATTTATATTTGTAAAGCTATTTTTGAGATAAAGACCCCATATAAAAATCATAAAATTTTAATAATTAACTTTTGTTTTCATATTGGAGATTATATCTTCCACGTGATTGAGAATTATATTGAAAAGAGGAATGATTCAAAAAGCTGTACAGTTTGTTCCAGATGATATTTTGGTCGTAAGATCCTTAAATGGTTCGAGAAATTTGGCGATTTCTTCTAAGACAGCCCATTGATTATGTGAAATGGTATAATTATGGAGATCATTATAAGAGTTAGTAAGAGAATTAAGCACCTACAAAATTTATTATTAGAATTATCTCTAAATACTTAATCAGAATAATAATTTGTTATAGTAATAATTGTCGCGACTAATGCTGAAATCGGCTGATGCTGAAATTTGAACCTATTTTGATATGAATATTTAAAAATTTTTTAAAGTATTTTTTCTTGCCTTTTTTTTATGATTTAGTATTTAGGGTTAGAATTAATAATTAAAGAGTATATGTAGATTTTAGCTGTGCTTATATTTCCAAATCATAGCTCCAAATTACAGCATCAGTCGCAATAATAATTGTTAATCCTAAAATATAACCGTGTATAAATTTTTGTATCTCAAATACTACCCACAGACATAACAAGAGGCCAAGCAAGTGATCTGTATGAAATTGGCTCTTTACAACAGAGATAAGCGATATATAGTAAATGATGGCCACTTAATATACCCTGCTTCACAGAGTATAAAATTATTGTTCCTGCGTATAACTACTGTAAAATCTTCATAAGTACACGCTTTTGAAAACAAATATGCTTAGAGAACTATAAGATAAAGTGCATTTATGGCAGCTATATATATTTGGGCCTGAATTTGAGTGTGCATTTAGAGTGCATATGCACTTATAGAGGGTACATTTATAGAGATTTTACTTTGTTGAATTAAATATAACTTACTGGCTTAAGAGATAGCCTGTTCTTGATCATGTTATAACTGGAGTTCCACCTAGTAGGACAATCCAGAATAGGTTTATAAAATTTGATATTACATGCATTACATGAATTTTCAAGAAGCTCAAGACATTGAGGTGTTGTATGAATAGCGGTATTGAGGTCTCGAATCTTAATTGTTATTTTATTAGTATAATAAAAAAAATTTAGTTAGCTTTTATAAGATTTATATTGATATCTTGCAAATATGCTCCTTTATTTGATTTAAAGCTGCTTGTGCTGCCAAATTAAGAATATGATTAAAGCAGCGAAATCGAAGATGTTCTGAATTCCATTTAAAGTTCGCTTCTTCTCTTAACTTCATTTCTAATTCACGAACAAAGATACCATTATTTGCAGCATTGTTAAGTGTGATAGCAAGAAGCTGAAAAAAAAAAAAGAATAGCATATTTCAAAATGCTATTCGAAACTATTATACAATTTAATGAGTAGTATACATAAAGCGTATAAGTAATTTGAAATAGCATTTGAAGCGTAACATTCAATAATTAAATTAATTAATTGCGATCAGTAAAAAATACAAAAAAAAATAAGATTTTTATAAAATAACTACCTTTAATACAATGTTATAATCTTTTAGTACACTAAAGAATCTATTTGAAATATTTATTTTATCATGTTTTTCGCTTAACAACCCAAAATCAACTAGTATTTCTTGGAAAATCCAATCTTCATCTATATAATGTGCCATAAGTGAAATGAAGGCTTTGTTGTTGGGAGACGTCCAGAGGTTTGACATGAAGGAGGTCTTAGAATTTATAGAAGAAAAGTATACCTATAGAATATAAGTACTTAAAAAAATATATTTATCATTCTGATTATAGCGATCATAATATTTCTAATACTTTTTTTAAAATTTTAATATGAGATGATTTTCTAGCATAACTTGTAACAGTATTTTAAAACTTTTATTGATATTTTTGACAGCATTAGGCTGACCAATTCAATTCAGTGGTTTACATTACCCCCCTTTGCTTTTTTTCTTAGTAAACAAATTTTTGAGAGAAATATATATGGGTTTGGCCGAAGCGTATACTACCTGACTGAATTAAGAGTCAAGAATTATAGACGAGCAAGGCTAAGCCGAAATTTTCCGATCAGAAAAAAGTTTTTATAAAATTTACAATACATACATAAATTTTTTCACCCCCTCCTCTTTTGAGAAAGGAATTTAATGTAAACTACTGAATTAAATTGGTTTACCTTATTATAACCATAATTCCATGTATATGATCTAAATAATCTGATTACTATAATTTTTTTTAATCCTCTCTAAGTGCAATTCGTTGAAATCAGACTTTTAGCAATATGCACTTAGAGAATAATTAAGAAAATTTGTATTTATAGAGATCAAACATATACTGAGACAGAATTGAAGTTGCATTTAGGAAGAGGTTGCACTTAGAGAGTTTGATTGTATAAATATAATTATGAAGTTTACCTTCAATTCTTGTTTTCCTAAGTTATAAAGCGACATAATTGTATTCTTAATTGCATCTGCTTTAACTAATTGTGTCTTGGGATTCAAGTACTATATAATTTTGACAAATTCAGGATCCTCAATTATAGCAAGTGGGCGTTGACGATTAATAATCCAGGTGGTGAGCATATTACGAAGTTTCATATTATCAATTTCAGCCAACATCGTAGTAGAGGAATCTTTAGAAGTCTTAGTTTTTTTTAATTAGATTAATCTAAAAAAAAAAAAAAAATTGAAAAGTATGAATCTACCTTTTTGAAAAACTCTTCAATAGTATCATGTTCATCTTGCGTTTTCTTTTTTTTTCTGTGATATTCTTCTGTTATAGCATATTGTGCCTTATGAGCACTTTCTAAATGATGCTATAATGAAGTAGTTGCACCACTATATTCACAAGAAAATTCTTTTTTCAGACACTTTTTATATTTAGCTGTTTTTTTTT
>CAJVPZ010004068.1:0-10337 GCA_910592135.1 Racocetra fulgida | reverse complement strand
GTTAGATGCGTCTCGACGAGCTCTATAATTTTTAATTAATGGGCATATGTCGTTAACTTAGTACGAAAAAAAGTTTTAGATGGGAGCACGCCACATTTCGCCGATGGTGATTTTCATATGTAATTTCCGTCACGGATTTTTATATAGTTGGCCAATCGTATTTCGATGATATCTTGCCATCCACTCGGCCGGTTTGGATGATCTAACCACCGTTAGATGCATCTTGACGAGCTCTACAATTTTCAATTAATGGGCATGTGTCATTAACTTAGTACGAAAAAAAGTTTTAGATGGCATACGTCTCATTTCGCCTATTCTCCAGTTCATAGGCGGATTATCAATTAATTAGAATTTCTTTTTCAAGGTACTGCGGTGGAGTCCCGTGATTGAAATTAGCCAATCGGAACTGTGGTACAAGGTCACGGTATCACAGGATCACGAATCAGGTAAAATGATGTTGATCACAGACTAAATTAGGATCGATTTTAATATATAAGGGGTAGATTACTAATACAATGGTTTTCTTTTACTAATTTCGATAATATAATTTACAATGGGCATATGGACAATAATTTACGAAATGATGAATGATTTTTAATGAAAAGGACACAAAAGTTTAAAGACAAAAGCTTCTACTCAAATTTCGAAGGTTTACTTAGAACTATTCAATTTGAACTTCAGAAAGTTGAGTTTTATTTTTAGAGAGAACCTCCACTTATATAATAATTTTTACATATACAGGAATAATGCGAATTCTAATTATTCCAGCTATTTTAATTATTCTCGCTATTCTAGTTATTCTTGCTATTCTAGCTATTCCAACTATTCTTTGAATTCTACGAATTCTAGGAATTCCAGGAATTCTGGGAATTCGTACAACCAATTACTGCAGCACTACCTTTTTTTGAAAAGGATGATCTTGCCATTTACAACATATGTATATACATACCTGGCAATTTAAAGTTAGCATAGTGATTAATGAATAAATTTTTTACAAATTTTTTCTTTACCTTCTATACACAAAACCATTTCTGGTTTAGCATGACTGTGTTGCGCAGTTACTTATTTATTTATTTTGTAAAGCTTAACAGTTTTACAACTTGCATAGTCATAAAGAAACAAGTTTTTATTGCATCACATATATACTAAACATTATATAAGAATACATTAGACCGTTTGAAGTTGATTCTGTGGTTAACATCATTTTGCCAGGACTCTCGAGAGGGGTGAGGGGGATAAAATGAAATGAACATATGTAAAGAACATATAAAAATGGACAAAGGTAAGCAATTTCATTGATTGATGTAAATCAGGTGACTGGCAAGAGTCATCCAGCGTTTTGATTGGCTGTTCATTTTTCAGGGGAAACTTCAGCTGGGGGTGATGTTAACCAAAAAATTAACTTCAAACTCCTTAATCTAATTAGTTAATTTATTATACATATTATAGTATATAAAATAACTTACTATATATTGCAAATTTTGGATGTAATTTACATGTAGCTTACATGTAAGGTAAGTATGTAAGTTACAACCTTACAACCATACATAATATGCCATCTCTGAACCATCTTCTCCTGCATCGCTGTAAAAAAGTTACTGTTACATGCTAGTAACTGTAATGCATCAAAACTCTTTAAGTTCGTTTAAGTTAAGGTTATAGGGCTAACTGTTACAGAAATATAGTAAATTTGCTCAAGAAAAATTTTATGTTAGAGCACAAAAGATGGTTTTGTATACAAATTTTTGAAAAATAAGTGACTTTCTAAAAAACAAACGTTTTGTTTTGATCTTTTAGATTGTGTTATGATATACTAAAGTGAGACTTGCTATTGAATAATCTACTATTGATCATCATGTGACAGTAACTTTTTTATAGTGATGCTGGGATAGTTTTCCTGAACCTGAGATTAGATAATCATATTATAACTAGTGCTCTAAACGGGTCAGGGTGGGTCAGATTATGAGCCAACCCAAACCCAACCCAAAATTTCTGTTTAGGTCAGGTTGCCAATTTTTGAGTTAGAGCTAAACCCAACCTAACCCAACCTGACTCGAACTCGACCTGAAATTTTAGGGCAAATATATTAAATTTTTTTAAAAAAATGAATTCAATCGCCTGTTTTGCTCTTAACCGTTTAAAAATTCATGTAATGATGATCATCAAAGTTGGTTAACAAATCTAAAAGCATTTGCTTATAACTACTACAGTAAGAATCATGTATTGCATATTCAGTATCAATGAAAATTATTTTTTTATTTTATTCTATGATTCATAGAATTAATATAAAATAATTTGGGAAAATTTACAAATAAGGGCCTGAAAATGAAAATAATTACAAATAATGATCCAAAATGAAAATAATTACAGATAGAGGCCTGATATTTGAAAATTATTACAGATAAGGCCCAAAATAATTATGCACTTTTAAGAACCTATAATTTAGGCCCATTTCAATGATACAAATATGATTGTAATATTGTTATTAGTTGTAAATATAAGAAATGTAATAATAATCTATTAATAATTCAAATATAATTCAAATGCACAATAAAAATATATATTTGATTCATCAACCAATTATTTATACTGTAAATTTATTCTGATAAATTTCTTAAAAACCTGCTTGCTTATAAAAAAACTATGTCAAATACAAAATTACAGATCGATATGATTTTATTAACATAAAATATCTATTGGCCTTGGATAGTTATTCTGTCAAATTTTCTTCTTCTTATAAGTTTAGAATGAACAAACAAAATAAGCTGTTAGCTATTTGCTTACAAACTAAACAGAATATATACTTTTACTATTTCAGCTAACAAGCACAAAAGTGGTTACATTTATATAGTAAGACTGACTCCTCATGATCTGACTTGTTTAATTTCTATAGAAGCATTTAAAGCATGTAGATCATACTTTGTAAAGTTTATTGTGCTATTAGTTAAATAAATAGCAGTACTTTGACCTTGTGATATTTAAATCGTATTCATTTTGAAGTGGGGCTGAGACACCAAAAGCTATTAGGTCACACAGTTAATTTTTCATTTTGCTCAAAAATCTGTTTGGTCGATCATTTTCTTTTTAATTCTGACTAATAAATAATAGCTCTAAAACACCTATTTAATCACGAAATGAGGCAATTAATCAGAATACTATTATGTTTAAATGGGCTAGCAATTTTGATAATATATTTAGGCTATTAATTGTAATAATTTTCAAATATTGGGCCTTTATCTGTAATTATTTCATTTTGGGTCCTTATTTGCAATTATTTCATTTTTGGACCCTTATCTGTAAATTCACCCAAAATTTATTGATTTTGTGTTTGTAGTGTAAAAGTTGTGTTACACACATGATTTTTAATTTTCACTATGTAAAAAAACTGTATCACACTGGGAAAAGTTTACTATAATACGGGTTTATTTTTTAAAAATTCAACAAGTTAATTACGGCCGGAACTTAGTAAACAATTATGTAATGCAGGCCAAAATTTTGTAGATCTGCGACTGTTAACCAATCAAAATTGAAATTTTGTCGATCGTTTGAAGAAATCTGATTGATGCATACTTGTCTATCTTTTGAGGGTTTATTTAAACTATTATTTAAAAACACATATGTGCTTGCTATTATAAACATATGTATTTGCTATTAGAACCCAAAAAACATATAAAATGCTTATTTTGAGCATCTCTAATTTGGATATTTTTCGGGTCGGGTCAGGTTTTGGGTTGACCCGACCCGATTCAGAGCACTAATCATGTTGCAGATTTATGGAGTTTTCACAAAAAATATGGAGAAATAACGGAAATATTTGGAAAAAATTTTTACAGCGTTAGAGTTCTAAGAATATCTTCTACAATGTTTATTAGAAGTCAAAAGCTAGCTTGCTTAGTAAAATATATAAGGATATTTATTCTATTAATTTTTATAATAATTTTATAATTATTATTGGTCAGATTTTTAACCGGTCGGTCAAGGGTCTCTGACCGACCGGTATCGGTTACGGTTATGACCGGTCATGACCGGTCATAACCGTAACCGTTGCCATCCCTAGGCAGATTCGACAAAATTTCAGCTCGCATTATATGATTTTGAATTAATTTTTTAATTACAAAAATGGAAATTTAAGGATTTGAGCCCGCCGGATGGCAATTCCGAATAATTTTTTGATCTCCAATTGCGAATTGGCTGTACCCCCATGCTGTGCCTGCGAATGATCAAAGTTTATTTTTTTCTTTACGCAAATTTCCTATTTTAGATCAGATCAATGACGACGTATTTCCTTATACGAATGAATTTCGACAGATATGCTAGGTTTGGTGCGCAGTAAAAATTCTTTAATGTTCATTTATTAGAGTTAAGGTTAGGGTTACGGGTTAGAAGAAGATAATTTACATAGTAAAATTGCTCAATGAAAACTTTTTATTAGAGCATCAAAAGGGTTCTTGTTTAGAATTTAGAGAAATAAGCGATTTTTGACAAAACGGACGTTTGTTTTGAAGTTACTTTCTTGAAATCTGATTCGTAGTTCAGTCAATCTGCGACACAAACCTAGCACACATTCAAGGGGTGCACAGATATATAATTATGCACAATTCGTCGTAAAGTATCATCCGTACTTACCACTTCCCAACATAATTTTATCAAGCTATGCAATATTACGGGCTCACTTTCGTTGTAGATTATTGCACTTATCCAGTTCCTTTACAAAATGTTTCCGTTGAGTCGAATAGTAAATATTCCTTCAGTTTTTCATTTTTGTGGGATGAAATAACATGTATTTTCTACATTACTAACACTATTAAATTTTGTTAGTTGTTGATATGATATCCGAAAGTAATTAATTTACTTATTTTTAAAATTTAATCATTACTTTATCATAAATTATAATTGTCTTATTTATTTAACCCAGCAACGGTTTATCAAACTTATAAAAATACTGAATCAAATACAATTGAAGCTATTTACAAATTCCCACTTCATGAAGCAACTGCAGTATGCGGATTTGAAGCGGAAATTGATGGAAAAAGGAAAATTAAGGGAGTAGTTAAAGAGGCTAAGCAGGCTGCAAAGGAATATGATAAAGCTATTCAGGTAATCTAAACAAAATAAATAATATTTAAACATTATAAATTATTTACGCCATCATTTATATAGCAAGGTCAAGGTGCTTATTTATTAGAACAACACCAGCCAGACATCTTCCAATGTTCTGTTGGTAATATCACTACTGGTCAAACAGTTGTTATCAAAATTACATATGTAACCGAACTAAAACATGATGCTGAAGCTGAAAAAGTTCGATTTGTTTTTCCTACTGCAATCGCTCCACGATATGGTTCATCTGGTTATTCTCCCGCAAATGATGGGAAAAAACTTATACCTGATGCAATATCTTATTCATCTGAAGCAAATTATTATTTAGATATTGCTATTATATGTAGAATGACTTCAGTTATTAGAAGTATTGAGTCACCATCACACCATATTTCAACTGAATTAAATATTGATGACAATCCGAATATTTCAAGGATTACTTTGGCAGAACAAATAACTTATTTAGAAAAAGATTTCATCCTTGTTATTAAAAGTTCAGATCTTGATCATCCAAGGTAATAGTTTTATCAGTATAATAAATATTTACAGCAGATAATATAAATTTATGATATAATATTTCATATTTATTTATATATTTTTTTATTTAAGGGCTTTTGTTGAATACAATCCTCAAACAGAAACAAATTGCATTATGTTAACTTTGGTACCAAAGTTTGCTATTAATACAATAATGTCAGAGTTAATTTTCATAATTGATAGGTACAGTACCTAAACTTAAAACACATATATGAATACGTATAATCATATGCAGGCTTATAAATTCTATGTTATTATACTTAATAGATCCGGTTCGATGGAGGGTGGACCTATAAAAAAAGCATCTGAAGCACTCCAATTATTGCTTCGTTCATTACCTGAGGATTGTTTTTTTAATGTGTTATCATTTGGTTCTCATTTTGATTCCCTATTTAAAAAAAGTCAACCTTATTCTGAAGATTCTTTTTTAAGAGCTTTCAAACATGCTCAAGAAATGACTGCAAATTATGGTGGAACCGAAATTTATAGTCCTATAGAATGGGTCCTTAAGAATTCAAGAAATGATATGCCAACTTCTGTTTTCCTTCTTACTGATGGTAAAGTTAATAATGTTGATCAAATTGCAAAACTTATCAAATCTAGCGAAAAAAAGAAAAAGGATGATTTAAGGTTCTTTTCAATTGGAATCGGTGATTCAGTTTGTCATAATTTAGTTGAATCTGTTTCCCGTGCTGGTAAAGGATATGCGCAATTTGTTACGAATAATGAACGAATGGACAAAAAAATTCTCGGAATGCTAAAAAATGCCATAAAACCTCCTATTAAGGATTACCATATTACTTGGACTAATCAAACTTTTGAAAATGTTTTGTCAAAGAAAGCTAAGTCAGTTAAGATGGACAAACCAACAATTAGCTTCTTTAGTGATAATTCTGAACCACCACCAGTTGCTCAAAACATCTTTACTGCTATCAAAGTTCAACAAGCACCATTTTTAATTCCACCAATTTATCCTGGTGCCCGATTCATAGTTTATTGTATTTTAGAAAAAGATGTTGAAGCTTGTAAAGAAATTATATTGAGTGCAAAGTCTCATGATGGTCCAATGAAACTCTCTATCCCAATAGATCCAGTAATTTTACAAGGATCAAAATTGCATACACTTGCTGCTAGAAAGCTTATTCAGGATCTTGATGATCGTACTTCATTTATTCATAAGCACCCAAAGAATAGTGGGAAGCAAATACCTGTTTCATTTATTCGTGAGCAAATTGTGAAATTAGGTACAAAATATAGTTTAGCTTCTAAGTACACAAGGTAACTTTTAATATGAATTCTCGATAATATATGGGCGAAATTTTTTGGATTGGTCATTAAATTACTATAATTAATTATATTTCATACAATCATTTATTTGATATATACATAAATTTACGATGGTAATGAATCTTAGTTATAAATCACTTACAGTATGAATTCTTTACGAAACATCTATAAAAACCGCTTAAAAATCGCATAATTTTTCTATATATATACGTTCCAAATTATTTAAAAATTTGACTATTTTATTGTATAGCTTAATTTTAATAGCCAGAATCTTTTTATCAAAAACTTTCGCCCATATGAATTATATGAATAATTAATGATAATCGCATTGATATTATATAATAGTTTTCTTGCAATTGACGAAAGAACCAATGAATTAGTGACTGCAATTAAAGATTTTCCGAATCAAAGAGTCGTTCCAATTAGGTCATCAGGTGTTGTATATTATAATTATGTTATATAATAGTTTTCTTGCAATTGACGAAAGAGATAATGAATTAGTAACTGCAATTAAAGATTTTCCGAATCAAAGAGTCGTTCCAATTAGGTCATCAGGTGTTGTATATTAAGTAATTATGTAACAAATTATTATTTAAACTAAAACTAGACTTAGCTGTATAATATTTTTATAGCTAATATAAGACACTATTGTTCCACGGATGTGATATCTATTTCTAAATCTCCGCGTAAGCTGTATTTGATTTATTACGCAATGAGATGATATTATTTTAATTCAAGCATTAACTGTATGTGTTTATAGGTGCTAAAACTTCAATGTATAGCACAAGATCATTAGAAAGTCATGAAAGTTTTAAATTTGCAGGTAAGACGAATGTTCATGATAATATTCCTCCTGTACAAACATTATCTTTAACAATAACCGATGAACAAAAATCAACATTATCAACAAAAGATGATAATGTTCCATTTCGAGAAAAAGAGATAAAACTAGTGAGACAAAAGGTATGTGAAAGCTTTATTTTATTTTATTTTATTTTATTTTTTTAATTAGTAGCTAGTATTTATTTTATTTTATTTTTTTTTTACAATGATTAAACAAAACAAATGGATTTTTTTGAATTATGCTAGATAACCGGCAAACAGCAGACTGATAAGATAGTCCGACGACAGGTTGGAAAAGTTTGTTGTAAAGATTGTTATTAACTCATTTATCTTATACTATTTTTCTAATTACAATAAATAAATAAATATAGACACTACCAGCAAATATGGTTCCTGCTCCTTCTCAATTAGCCTGTCTTACTCTGCCACCTTTTAATATTAATAAATTACCTTCAAATGCTAACATACCTAAACATTCCAATCCTAATATTAAATCAAAAACTCCCACTGCTCCTTCCAGAATGGTAATAACTCCACCACCAAAATTTTCTAAACCAACACTGATACAGTCAAAACCTGCCAAAACTGGTACTTATTAACTTATGCAATAAGAATGACGTTATTTTACTTCAACCATACTTAACTCTATAATGTATTAATAGGGACATCTTCTTCAATTCCTCGTTCACATCGTTTCTCATCAACTTTCTCAAAAAGGTTTACTCATTCTTTGTTTGTTAACTCTAAAACAGAGAAAAACGATCGATATATTTCACGTGAGTTATCCGATACTTATTAAATTATTAAATAAGAATGATATTATTTTACTTCATAATAGATATAACTGTATAACGTGTTAATAGGTGCATCAATTCTATCTACAAATTCCTCAAAAATGATGGGTATGCAAGAAGAATCTTCTGAACGATTAGCATATCATCATTCTGCGTTAAATCACCGCAGAGAAACGAAAGCAAAGCGATGTAATCCAAATGCTGTCTCAAAAACAAATTGCACATCTTTATATAACGAACCCGTTGTAACTGCATTTGAAGCCACTTCTGAGAAAATGAACCCTTCAACAATCGTAACACTTTATAATTTTCTTGAATTCCAATCATTTGATGGTATATTTTTACCATCTAACAAGTTTTATTCTTGGTTCGGTAAAAATGACTTTAAAGATTTTGAAAATATTGGAATTGAGAATGAGAAAGTCTTATGTTTGGCATTAGCAACTGCATATTTAGAACTAATAATGTTTAAAACGTTTAAAGAGGAGTGCGAAATATGTTATGAAAAATCTAAAAAAGCTTTAAAAAAAGAAGTTGACGATGATGAACAGAAAAGTAATGAAATCTTGAAAAAAGTTAAAGGATGGGTAAACAAATGGGTTAATGAATGACCAAATATATAAGATAGTTTATGGGATATAACTATTTGAATTCACATTTTATATTCTGTTAACAATTATTCCTGCAAATTTTTGAGTAAATGTATTTTTCAGCAGATCATAAAATATAAATATACATTGTATTATAAGGCCGCTGTGCGACAAGATCGTGTAAACCAGAAACTGATATTTTTTAAAATTCTAGGCTATAATTATGGCTAGCTGAAATAGTAATAATAAAATTTCTTTAAGAACACTCAAATTCTACTTTTAAAATACTCAGATTATAATTTTGCTTGCATTGTTTGATGCAGATCTAATCATTGTTTTGGTGGTAAAGGCAATTATTAATAAAGACGTGAAATTTTCATAGCGTATATTATGCACATGAAATGAATTAATATTAGAAAACTGTTTAGTTTGTATTATCTGGATAAAAAATAGCACAAGCTTCGTACGCATCATCAAAGTTTTCTGACAAAATTTCAATGTGTACTAAAAAGAAATTTTAATAATTCTCTTCGCGGCCAATTTTTTATCTTAATAAATTGATTCTTGTTTTTCAAATGTGTTTCATTAGGTAATTAACTTATTTATTCATGGCTTGTCTAGGTAATATGTTATAACTATGCTGAATGAAACTTGATATATTATGTTTTAATAAGTTACATCTAGTAGAGTTTATTTTTGATGACATTATTAAATTAAATCCTGTAATGTTAAAATGATGAATTTTACTTACAGATTTGTTTGGTTTCGCACAGATATACATTTGGACTAATCTCTCTATTAAATGTGAAGCACCCAATAATTATAACGGTTGTAATCATAGAGTAATAATTTTTTGGGAAAATGATACGCTATATGCACAGTTTAGCACAAATCACAACTTTTGGCGAGGTATTTTTTACATTGATTTCTTTATTAATTCGTTTTTATTTATAATATTCAATTATTGCATGAATACATATAAGACACTAATAAAAAAAGTTCAATATGATCAAGAATTTATATAAAAACAAATATAAAGTGAGCCATAATTCTGAACAACCAAGATTTTAAAATTTGTCGAGAAGTATAGTCATAGGAATCAAGGAACAATTTGGGGTCTTTGCCTTGAAAATGACCTTACGGTACATGATACCGTAAGGTCATTTTCAAGGCAAAGACCCCATTT
>CAJVPZ010004067.1:0-10337 GCA_910592135.1 Racocetra fulgida | reverse complement strand
AAAAAAAAAAAAAAAAAAAAAAAAAAAAAAAAAAAAAAAAAAAAAAAAAAAAAAAAAAAAAAAAAAAAAAAAAGAGATGATAATAACCAAACGTACGAATAACAATAATAAGGGTAGAGAGAAAACAAACAGGCAATAGTGACAACAAACAACACCAAAAAAAAAAAAAAAAAAAAAAACTTACAGAAGAAGAAAGAAGTTTCGTCAAAAAAGGATACCAGGCATCAACTGACATCTACACATTGCACCGCGCACTACAGCAAGCAACCCTCAGTACAATACAACACAAAGGTATAATTAAAGAAAACAACATGGGCGAAGATAGGCCAAACAACACATTCGATACATAAGCACCAGTAAAGGTATCGATATCGACAAGGGCAGGTTACAGTGAATATATATATATATACAGTACATATATATATATAATAATAATAAATGAATAAATAAATGAAAAAATGAAATAAATAAAATAAAATAACAGAAAATGTAACAAATAATAACAAGCAAACGACGTTACAACAAAATGACTCGAACAACAGAATCAACAAAACCCTTGGAGCATTCACATGATTCTGTCGTTCTAACAGCCGGCCTGCTTTGGCAGGCGGGAAACCACCGGCTGTATATTTGCTCTAATAATGCTTATTTCCTAGCTGGTCTGTTACCGCGATTCCCAGCGCAGTATCTATTGCTAATTTCGGGTTAATCTAGGTTTCAGCTCCTATTATTCTCTATATGCTCATTATCCCTAATAAAGTTATTTCTGGCTCCTTGAGCAGCCAGCACTACTCCATACTTTAATTGGCGTGTGTACATGTTTTTCGACCGGTATAACCGCATCCCTAACTGTAAACCATCCCCCCTGTTCATAGTATAATGTTAATCATGTGATCCTTGGTGAAAATAGAATCCTTAATCGATTAATACATATTAACTGAAGTTTTAAATATGCAATAACTTGACTTCCTCTTATAATTAATCTGTAATCAAGCTATATTTGTGTTTGTGTTACTTCTAAAGGAATTTTACTAATTCATAAATTTTACCCTTTTAAAATGATTGACCTGCTGCCGAATGAATGTCTTATGAAACATTTAAAAATTTCAGTGACCTGAAGAAATCTTATTTTCATGTCTTCTTGTTAATCGTAAATGGTGTAGAGTTGCTATATCATTATTGTGGATCAATCCACTAGATTATTTCGTTGATGAAAGGATTATAATGATGTATTTTTTATCATTAAACATTGAAGAACAAAATGACTTATTCCACTAAACATAAAACTTCCGGAATTTTTAAAGCCATTATTTGAATATAGTGTCTATATTACTTCTATCGAAGACCATAATTTATATATTAGTATCGAAAGATGGCTTGCTTCTCCTTTAAATAATCCAATTATTTTTTATGGATTAGATTATCATCTTTCACCTTCTCCAATTAATTCTTACGAAATATTTCAAGATATTAAATTTCGTTGATCAAAATGTTTTTAAGAAAATGTAATAAACTTAAAAATTTAAAAATTTATGGAATTATTAATAGCGAGACAATCGAAATTCTTAATAAAACACCAATCTACCGGTAACTTCTCTAAACTTTGAATGCAATGAATTTCCAGAAGGAATGAAAAATTATTAGTGGGAATTCTCAATACAAATACTAATTTAACCTCTTTGGAAATTACTAATAACGATCTCATTTATGAAGAAGTAAAAATATTAATAAAAATACTTTGCAGAAACGTCACTCTGAATCTTACTGTAAATCAGCTTGGTTCTGAAAGAGGAAAAATAATAGCAAAGATTCTTTGTAGTAATTGCATTTTGTCATCTTTGAATCTTTCTTGAAATGAACTCGGTTTTGAAGGAGTAAAAGAACTAGCAGAAGTACTTTATAAAAATAATACCTTAACTTCCTTAAATCTTAGTGGTAACAAACTTGGCCATGAAGGTGCAAAAGCATTGACGGAGGCTCTTTGCATAAATGATACATTAACTTCTTTGGATTTTAGTAGCAATAGAATTGGCCCTGAAGGTGCAAAAATCTTCGCAGAAGCTTTTTGCAAAAAAATTAATTTAACGAATTTGGACCTCTCGTTTTGATCGACTTGAACCTGAGGGAGGAAAAACAATAGCAAAGATTCCATGCACTAATTGTATTTTGACATCTTTGAATCTTGCTTGGAATGAACTTGGCTTTGAAGGAGTAAAAGAATTAGCAGAAGCACTTTACAAAATGTTACCTTAACTTCCCTGGATCTTAGAAGCAATGAACTTGGCCATAAATGTGCAAAATCATTGACAGAGACTTTTTACACAAATCATACATTAACATTTTTGGATCTGGATGTCAATAAACATGGACCTGAAGGAGCAAAAAGTTTTGCGGAGGCCTTTTGCAAAAACATTAATTTGGTTTTAATCAACTTGGTGCAAAGGGAGGAAAGCATTAGCTAAGGCTCTTTGCAGGAATAACATTTTGACGTCTTTAGAACTTTACAGCAATTATTACAACTCTGAAGTAGGAAAAGCATTTGCAGAGGTTTTTTTGTAAAAATAATACTATAACCCATTTCAATCTTAGAGATAATAAAATTAGCTATTAAGGAGGAAAGGCGATGGCAGAAGCACTTTGCAAGAATAATACCCTGACTTTTTTAGATGTTAGTTATAATTATATTAATTTTGAAAGAGGAAAGACATTAATGGATTTGCTTAACAAAAACACTACTCTAATGTATTTGGTTCTCATTGGGAATCATCTGACCCTTAAAAGAGAAAAAACATTTAAAGAAAACCTTTTAAATCTACTTATAGTCATGAGCTTTGCGGTTGTTTAAATAATGAGCTAGCAAAGGCTAGTAACAGAGTTATTATTGAAACCTTTTGTTTTATATATTCTCCATCTTAGAATTATATGTCATTCTTAAATTAGAAAACAACATAGATCGTTTTGCAGACAACTCTGCCTTTAAGATGATGCCGATTGCAATCGGTATAAAGCTTGAAAAATAAATATAACTTACAATACGGAGTTAAATACCAAATTCACATGTTCATTTAACAAATCATATTCAATATACATATTCAAAATACTATAGATATAACTTAAAGAATTTTGCTTTATCACATAAGTGCAGTCATATATTATCTTAGTTATTATCTTGAGCATGGCAAATTTTTTACGAAACTGCGATTTAGTAATTGTTTTTTTTTAATTGTAATTGTAGTAATCTTTTCAAAAACATGAATAGTTGGTATAGTGTCATAGGTTAGTCGATTTAGCCGGCTAAGTCTGTCTATTATTGGAACATCGATTTAGGACGTTCTCGAGCACCTCTCTCAATGAATTAGATAAAGAATCTGATTGCAAGTTTATCAGACAGACCAATAAGATTCTTTGTTGAGTCCATTGAGGAAGGTGCTTTAGAACGCCCTTAGTAGGGATGGTAAGGTCAGGAATTATTGATCTTGATAATTGCTTCAATTTTTATATTTATGAAAGTAATAAAAAAAAATTTAATTACTAAAAGGATAATAATGAATAAATATTATAACTACATATTTTTAAAGTGGCTGGTATTTGCACTCCATATTTGGTATTCATACCCCAGTAAAAATAAAATTTTTTAAAACTTTGAATGGATATCCGGATAAATTCAGATCGGATTCTTTGGATAACTAATAAAGAATATCCGATAATTATCCGATAAATGAATGATGGATTGGAACTCTAAGTGGAATAGTGTTCCACCAACTTTTATTAGAAGCGATTCTGACAATTCCAGCATTGAGTACGATAAACCATATTATGTATTTTTTAGCTTTTAACAAGTAATAACTAATAAAAAATAATATTTTCTTTTGAACAAATGCTTTGAACATCACGTGAGCAAAATAGGAAGGCTAAAAATCAATCATTTTACGAATACTATAAGAGACGCAAATCTTTAGAAATACGATATTTAATCTTTAATTTTGACCAATCAGTGCTTTTGTTTATTAGCCAATCAAAACCAATTTCCATCTGGCTAAAGCACAGCCCTTAATAGGCTGAGTTTGTGTTGCTTCTAATGGTTGTGACACGTATTTAATGGGATTTTACTACGTACGTACCTCAACCATAAACTTTACACTTTTAAAAATGATTGAGCTATCAAATGAGTGCTTTGATGAAATATTTAAAAACTTTAGTGATCTTAAGAAATATCGTGGAAGCCTATTTTCATGCCTACTTGTAAATCGTAAATGGTGTAGAATTGCTATGCCACTATTGTGGAGTAAGCCGTTGGATTATTTCATTGATGAAAGGATTGCAATTATGTATTTTTTATCGTTAAACATTGAAGATCAAAATCAATTTATCCTGCTAAAAACAAAGCTTCAGGAATTTCCAAAGCCATTATTTGAATATACTGCTTATACTACTTCTGTTGAAGGTTATAATTTACATTATAGCATCGAAAGATGGATAAATAGTTCGAAAGTTTATTATGAATCAACATTTAATCTTCATATGGCTCATTATGTTGGATTTTCGTTGATCAAAATGTTTCTACGAAAATGTAATAAACTTAAAAATTTAAAAATCTATGGAGCTATTGATTTCACGACAATAGAAATTCTTAACAATAACACCAATCTAACTTCTCTAAAATTTGAACGATCTAAGTTTTCAGAAGGAATAAAAAAATATTTGGTGGGAATTCTCAGTACTAATACGAATCTAACCTCTTTGGACATTACTTATTGCGAACTTAATTATGAAGAAGTAAAAAATTTAGTAAAAATACTTTGCGAAAATACCACTCTGACTTCTTTAAATCTTAGTGGAAATTACTTTGGCCCTGAGGGTGGAAAAATATTAGCAAAGTTTCTTTGCAGTAATTGCATTTTGACATCTTTGAACCTTGCTCGGAATAAACTTGGTTTTGGAGGTGTAAATGAATTAGCAGAGGCACTTTACAAAAATAATACTTTGACTTCCTTGGATCTTAATAACAACGATCTTGACCATAGAGGTGCAAAAGTACTGACAAAGGCTCTTTATGTAAATAATACATTAACTTCTTTGAATCTTAATGGTAATAGTCTTGGCCTTGAAGGTGCAAACGTTTTTGCAGAAGCTCTTTGCAAAAACATTAATTTGACCATTTGGACCTCGGTGCTAATCAACTATTTGCTCAGGGCGGAAAAGTATTAGCCAAAGCTCTTTGCAAGAATAATATTTTGACGTCTTTGGAACTTAGCGGTAATTATTTTTTCAGTGAAGGAGCAAAAGAACTTGCAGAGGTTTTTTGTAAAAATCACACTATAACTCATTTCAATATTAGTCACAATAGAATTGGTTATGAAGGAGGAAAGGTGATGGCAAAAGCCCTTTGCAAGAATAGTACACTAACCTTTTTAGATATCAGTCATAATCAACTTAATTTTGAAGGAGGAAAGGTATTAATAGAATCCCTTAACAACAATACCACACTAATGGCTTTGATTCTCAGTGGGAATCAACTGGCCCTTACATATAAAGAAAACCTTGCTCATCAGTTTATTCATACTGGTTGTTATGAACTTTGTTGTAAAAAGCACTGTTTAAAAGAAGAATTAAAAAAGGCTGGTAACAGAATTATTAATGAATCCTTATGTGAAATTAAAAAACAGCAAATGGATTTTTGGGGATTTCACTACTAATAAAAGGGCATTTTAATAAAAGATAAAGTCAAATAAACATTAATAAAATAGTTATTTGTTGATATATTTGGATATTTAGGATTGGTTGGTCATTGTTCGATTTGTTTGTAACTGTTGAAAATGGTTCAGAAGCAATTTTTTAAAAAATGGTTTTTAATTTACTTTTTCTATTAAATATTATAATCAGGGTTTGCATTTTACTATTTTTTTCTATTGGCTTATAATTCTATGCATTTTTTTATTTTTAATTGTAAATTTTTAATATTAAATTTTATGAATAAATATTAAAATATTTAAATTGTAGTCCGCAGTTAAAGGGAACAAAATTTTATAGTAAAATCGGTGGGCATTTACTAGTTTCCTAACACAGTAAGTGGAATGCCATGTGCCCCGTTTCTTAAGAAAATGTTCTATAGTAAACGATTGAAAAAAAGATACTCATATCTCATGATCTATCCAACCGACTTTGATGATTTTACTATCATATCATTAGAATCAGAAAAATTATCTCTACAACTTTTATTATAAGCTAAAAGAGGGTTACTTAAGGGTAGAGTACTTGTTGATCATTTTTATACAATTTTATTATGCAAAAGAATCTAAACGTTAGTAATAAAAATATATTACTAATAAAAAATTTTGCAAAACATGAACAACTTCTATCAAATTCATGTTTATATATTAGAGCCCTTTATTTAATATTAGCAAAATTTTAGAAGTATTATTATTTTAAAAAAACCTTTATATATATTGGCAAGTTTTCAGTGGTAAATAAATTTCTCTGTAGCAAAATTTGCATCTGTAGTACAAAAAAATCTAGAATCAAGCCCCAGACTTTTATGTCAGATGATTATAAGGATTATCATATTAATAATCTTTTTGATATGTAATATTTTTAACAATATTCTTTTGTGAATATATGTGCTTCACTTATAATGTTATATAAAATATAAAATATGTTATATATTAAAATAAAATTATTGCAGGTATAGAATCTAACTTGTTGATTCAAAATTAGGGTGGTTGGCAAGCTGGTGGAGCAAGCTTTTTTTTAACTTACCAAATAGTGGCAAGAATCTTGCCACTATTTGGCAAGCTAAAAAAAGCTTGCCTTGCTAGCTTGCCAACTACCCTATTCAAAATAAACTTATGCTGTAATAGCATTTTAAAGTATGCTGCATTGTTAAAAATTTTAATTTAACTTACAATATTTTATCGAGTATGTTGTTTGGAATTTGAGTCACTTGAAATAGGGTATATTTATTAATTAAATTTAAAAGCATTATATATAAAGTTTTGCATCTATAATTAGTAAGATGTAAACTACTTTCAAAAGATATATTAATTTTTTGTATTTATAATAATTTTTGCTCATATATTTTTTCAATTGCATTTAATATTATTTACTTATGAAGTAGATTGCATAATAGATACTTCTCAAACACTTATGAGCATCAAAGAAATACTAATTCTTAAAATCAGAATCTAATAAAAGCAATTCATTTGCATTATATATAATTCTAATAATGTGAATTTGTATTCAAATTTATATGTGGCATTCTTCAAAACTTTGAAACAGGAATTTGTCTTTTAATCATTGTGTTTGTATTTATTGTATCTTGTAAAACCTTAATACAAGAGTCAAATTATAAAGGTTTGTATTAGCTATTAACTGAAAAGCAATTTCTCAAATGTATCATGGATAAAGATGCAGACATTAAAACATAAAACTAGGATAGCTATCCAAATTTGTATAATGCAACTGAATAACTACCCTTAACTTAACAAATGTCACATCTTTAATTATAAGGCAAAAATGGATAATATTAAGATTCATTATTAGATAAAGAGTATTACAAAAAGCAAAAATGTGAATTAAGGAAAAGAAAATAATAAAAAATTTGTATTTTATCTTAACAATTTATTATAATATATTTAATTATTGTATCAAATTAAGTTGTTATTATATTTATCAATTAATACTACATTAAATTTAGAATCTACTTAAGTTGTTTATAAATTTCATATCAATATTATAAGAACAGAATTTAAGTATATGGATTAGAATTTTTTAATATTTTAAAGTTAGGATATAGGTTTATATAGAACAAATTTTATTCTAACATTCTAAATTTTTTACTTATAATAGCAACATTTAGAATTCTGATTAATCTAAGTTGACAATAATTCTGTTTTAACTTATAACATATATACGAATTTATTGTGAAGCAAGCAGTAAATTTTTAATGCAAGATTTTACTAAAAATATATTTTATTTTGCTATAACAAGTTAAGAACCTATTTTTGAAATTTCTCAATATATCATTGATTTAATTTATTAAATAAATTAGAAAATATAAATAAATAAATAGTAAATAAATAATAATAATTATGATAGTTATTATAATAATTTTAAGAATTTTTTTTTTAAAAAAAAAGCAAGGCCATGTCTCTGTTCCTTTATTAGAATTTATATAATATTACAAATGTTATTATAATATTTTATGTTTTCTAATCTATATGGAATTAAAGGCTAAAGCTATTTTACTTTTGATCTAAGTTTTTGCTAAGATAGGTTAACGATCTCATTAGTCTATATATGAAATATTGAGTAGGGAGGTGTTTGTTATTATGAAATTATTGAGTAGTAGTTATATTTGTATATTTTATAATAAGCTGGGTGTTTAGGTTGATGTTTGTTTATAATCAGATTTGAGAACTGAAGACTTTGTGTAGATCAATTTGAGAGTTCTATGCATTTTGCTTTCCAAATCTTCTTTTAGATCTCCTTGATAACATGATAAAGAAAGTAGCAAGTAGAATTTTTTGGTATGTTGGTGTCTGTTTGAGGGTTTTTGTTAATAGTAATATTATTGGCAATAATTTTAAGTGATGCTGGTTGCAGTTTTATATAACTTTTGTAGAAAGTTTTGCTTAAAGTTAGTTAAATTTATATCTATCTGGTATTTTTGTATTGTTTGATTGAGAACTTGTATAATTATTTCTTCAATTGAACGCGTATTAGTTGTACATATAAGCCAATATTGGTTATCTTCATTTGTTTGTATATATCTGTAGCATATAGAGTTGTTATATTTTGTCAGATGTCGAATATGTAAGTTAAGAAGTGTTAAAAGTTCATCTATTATTAATTTTATTTGAAGGTTTTGATTTTGGCTTAGGTAGAATATATATGTTGGTTTAGAGGACTGTTGTGATAGTTTATAAAGTTAAAGGTAAATTCTCATTTGATCTTTTTTGGGTCTAGGTTCCATAGGTGTATTCTATTTAGGCTGTGTCAGTCTGTTATATTTTTTGTATTTTATAGATATCTTAGTAGTCTCCTCAAATTGTAAGAAAATGTATGGTAGTTTAATTTGGAAGTGTAGAAATTGTGCAGTAGCAGCATTGTTGGTTTGAAGAACTAAGTCTGCATCTTATGCACTTGGTTAGCTATTGAGAGTTGTTTAGTAATTGTGTCTAATATTAGAAGATAATAGTTTGATTTTTTTTTTGAGAATTTTTTAAATGCCTGGAGTTGTAGATTATAAATCATACAATGTATTGGTTATTTAAAGGTGGTATAGTAAAGAGGTTGGGTTGAACAAGCTGTTTATAAATATTCTCTACTGCTACAATACTATTTAGAAAGATGTTGTACCACTTTGGTTGTCTGCCTCTAGGTATTCTTTGTGTAGTGTAATGTAATTCTTACCAAGTTATGAGCTGTATATGAAAATTGTTAGTTAATTGTTCGATAAAATAAATATGATGTATATTTAGTTTTCCTTTTATAACTGAGGCTTTTGGGTTCAAATATAGTATATTATTGATAGAGGTTTCTGTTTGATTTATTGGTATTGGCCAGATATTACTATCATTGTGTAAAGTAAGTTGTATTTTGTGAAGTTTAAGTATTATTTGTGTAGTTGTTGTTTTGATTTCTGGTGATAAAAAGATGAGTTAATGGATAAGTATCAAAAGGTTTGTAGTAGCCAAATTTTGTAATTGTTGTAGCTATATCTTTAATGCAGATCAACCAAATAAGAGGTGATTAAAAATTTTGAAGAAATTGTTGATATGTTGTAATTACTATGTGTTTTAAGTTGTTTTTAGACTATAAATTCAGTTGTAGAATAGTGTTGAACTTGGAATGGTACTAGCAAACCCAGCTTTGTATTTGGTGAGGTTAGTATAGGATTTGGTGATCTTGTTGAGCTGTGAGTTAAAAGGAAGGTGTTTTGAATCTGATAAGCAAATTGAGTGAGGATTATTGAGTTAATTATATATATTGCTTGTTTGTCTGTTATTTTTGCATGTTGTAACTTTAATAGAGCTGCTGTAATTTTATCAGAGATAATAGTATAAGTAGATTTGTATGAAAGAATTCTAAAGAACCAGCATTTTAGGAATCTAAAAGCTTGATCAGAGAGAATATTAGATATTATATATTGATTGAAGGTGATCTGAGCATTGTTTATTTTGGTGTTTATAGCTAGAGTTGATTTGTTTAGATTTACTTTTATGTTAGCCATATTGTTAAAAGATATTGCTGTATAGATTATAAGTTCTAAAGATTGTTTAGATTGGGTGATTCATGTAGTATTGTCCATATATACTAGGCAGGAAGTACATAAGTTG
>CAJVPZ010004066.1:0-10338 GCA_910592135.1 Racocetra fulgida | reverse complement strand
CTTTGTATGAGAGTTAAATTAAATTTTAATAAAGACAGAGACATGGTCTCACCATTAATATTCAAAAAAAAAAAAATTAAATATTATATGTCTAAAGGCACATGTTTTTGTTTCAATCTAAATATTTGATTCAACACATATATGGTTTGGAGCCCAGAAAAACCAGACTACAACACAAATTCAAGTGCTTACATTTTTAGAATTTGATGAATAACATCATAAGACATCAGATAAGCATAATTAATATACTGCTAATTTATGGAACCCTGATTTGATATCCGAGTAATTATGATGTGTAAAATTATATAGAAGTAAATACAAACTGGTAAATAGTTATTATTTTTATTTTACCGTTATGCTATATGTATCTCTAATTTAATTGTACTTATTCTTAATTAGGCAATTCTTAAAGTTCACATAAATATTGATTGCAAAATCATTATATGTACCACTATACTATTTTGATATAAATAATGTGATCTATTATATTATATGTATTAGTAATATATATATACATACATATAATAAAAATTATGATGTGGCATGCCAAGCCAGCTAAAGGCATGCCACTGGCATGCCACTATGGCATACCATTAATGACATGTCCTTGCTACTTTGCCAGACACCCTAGATATCACCTGTCCTGCACCACTACCTTAATTACGCCAATCCATAATCTCGTGCTACTTCATTGAAGACTACTCAGATCAATATATACTACATTACTTGTACACTAATTTGATAGATAACCCAGTAGGATTCTCATACTTACTAGGTTACTCTAGGAAGAGTGTAGTATATATCCATCTAATCTTTCTATATCCTATATATTTCCAGACTAGGCCTTTTTGGTAAGTTATGCTGAGTCTAAGGATAAGTACTTGTAAGATGAGGCCACTACAGTTATCTACTACTGCTTTTGTAGAGTTCATCCAAACCCCAGTACTTACTTTACGGACTCCCTCCCATACCTCCAAAAACTCAAACTCCTAATCTGATAGCAGAACCCTTTCTCTGGTTATTTGATGGCCTGGTTGGTATAGTGCCTTGCTAAACACCTCAATCCTGTTTAGTTTTCTGGTATCCAGTTGATCATCCTTTATATAGTAACAGTTGAAGATTTGTGCTATCTCTTTACTTAGGTCTTGCTAAGCAGGCTCCTATATTCTGTAAATTTGCTAGATTTATCCGGTAGCTTCACTTAGATTTTGTATAACTCATACATTACACTACATGTCTACTACCTCCCAGTACAAACTGATACAACCACTATTACAGGTTCTATAACCCAATAGGATACAGTCTTCCAAATGCATTTTCTATAAATTTGAATTTTTGTTGCTGGTAGGATTCGAACTCTAGTTCTGCTGCTTGGGGGTGCGACAACTTGCCAACTTCACTAAGTCGCCACACCCTTAATTATCTAATTTTAAATCTATATAATTCAAATAAAAAATTTTTTATTAAATATGGTCAGGTTATTATTAAGATATTTTTGTTTAAATATTAAGAAAAAGTTTAATATGCTTTCTATTTTAATAGATGTTTTGATTTTTTAAAACTTTAAATAAAAATATCTCAACTATTATCTTATTAAATTTGATGAATTTTATATTATTTAAATTTTATAGATTTATAGAATTTGAATAAAAATTTTCATTAAATTTGGTTAGATAGTTATTAAAATATCTTTATATAAAGTTTAGAAGTCTTGTTTATTTTTTTGAACTACACTATATTATATTATACTATATTACTAATTAATATAACCTAATATAAAATTTATATATGCTTATTATATCTGCTCTTTATTTTACTTAAAGCTACATTCTAATTCTAAATTTAATAAAAACTGTTATATATTAAAAACTAATTAAGAAACATAGTCTTATAGCTATATTTAAATATTTTACACAAATTAAACTTATTAAACAAAAAATATTTGGTCTTAACAATGTTCTTAAAAAAATATATATATTTAATTTACAAACAGCTTATATTAGGCTATATAAACTTAATTAATTGGTATTTATAATCTGGTCAGGTCAAAATTTAAAAATTTGTAAAAAAAAATTTTTATATATTTTAATAACTGAGTAAATATTTTAAAAAATTTTTAAAAAAATTTTATAAATTTTTATATATGAAATTTAAAAAAAAAAGCTGGCTAGCTGAATCTGTTTAAAAGTTTTATATTGTGAAAACCAATATATTAAATTTCTGTAGCCTTATTAACAATATATATATATTTTTTAACTAGCCTCTTTGGCATAAAGGTTTTTATTTATGTATACCATGTAGAGAGGCTTACAATAAAACTACCTATTATATTAAAGTACACAACTAGCTATATGTATAACTTTTAATTGTCTATTTAAGTAGTCTGCATATTATTATTATACTATAAAGACTACACTATTTGCTATACCTATAACCCAACTAGTGTGTTATTTTTTAAACTTTCTATAATATAACTCTCTTGTGTCACTATAACATCTCTGCTATTTGTTAGTTGAGAAGCTTTGAATGCTTGTTGTAGTTTTATGACTAATTTATCCTTAAGATATTATTGCTAGAGCTTTCTGTACTCACAATCTGGTTAATCTAGGCTTCAGTAACTTATACTAAGTTTGAGAACAAGTACTTGTGGCTGAAGCTGCTATTATTATCTACTCTGCCTTTGTAAAGTTTACCCAAACTCCAGTATCAACTATATAGACTATCACCAGTATCTAAGTTTCATTAGTAATTTAAACTTTTAATTCAGTTAACCCAGAGAGGCTGTAATCTCTTCTGGTTTCTACAGTTGAGTTTTTTTCCTCTAGTTACTTATCTGGTAGCCTGATTAGTATAGTGTCTTGCCAAATACTTAGTCCTTATTCAATTCACTGAAATTGGTGTTCAGATCCCTTAGATAATCCTTTATATAGTACTATTAAAGATCTATGTTTTAATAGTTAACTCTGACTGCTAGTGGTGATTTCAGCTATTGCAGAAGGTATTTAAGACCTAATCTTAAAATGTGTGAGATATAGAAAGATTAGAAGGTATATACTACACCTCCTTTAGGATAACCCAGTAGTATTGAGAACTCTATTAGGTTATCTTTAGAATTAGAGCACAAGTAGTATAGCATATATTGATTTGAGTAGTTTTTAATTGAAGCAGCACAAGGTTATAGACTAGTATAATTGTGGTTGTTGTATAGCATAGGGGGACATCAAAGAGTTTAAATAGATAATCTTCTAGTTAGATTGCAGGTATAGCATTTAATGCAGAACCTTTTTTTTTACTTTCCTCTGCATCTTAAAGGTCTTTAGACACTTTCAGATCTCTCACATCTCTCAAAGGCCAGAGTTTTCATATCTGCGGAGATCACTGGTATAGCAAATTGGCCACCTATATGTCACTATACTGGTGAGATAACCCATGCTCTATTAAGTATATTATATGATGTTTCAGGTCCCTGGTGCCACAGTGTAGAATCTATATTCTCTAGATCCACAGTTCTCTAACTTCACATGATCCACAAGCCAGATCATCCTTTTATATCTGATTCTAGTAATCCTTAAGCTAGGTTTTTCTTAATTTTAGCATCGCTTATTGATGGATTACTTTTTATCTAGTTGTTCTTAGCCCTGTAGCTATGCCAGTGGACTGCAACTTGTATGAATCTTGTATTTAATTTTTAATGAAAATCCTCTGATGATTTTAGCCAATCATAGTCCATGCAAAGTCGTTCATTACTCAGTAAACTTGAACTCTCAACCTTGTGATTGTGACCTGAGAGCACTAATTACTGCACTATTGACTCACAGGTCCACAATGCAGAACCTTCAGATAGACTATTTGAATAGGCAACCAAAAGTAGTACATGGGGCTAAATATATTCTGATTAACCAAAAATATACTACTAAATATCTAATAAAAATTTGCCTATTCTTGATATTGTGAAGTTATAAAATAAATTATAGTTTTTTATTTTTTGACAAAAAAAATTATATATATATTTTTTTTAAACTTAGCTAAAAAAGCCAGTGCACTTTATTAGATTTGATCATAACTATATATATAATTATTAAAATATATTACAACCTAGAACTAGGCTATATTAATCTAACTTAGAGATCTGATATTTATCTGGCTACTCTATTAATTGCATAAATATATTCTAATTTCACTACTAACATGCTATAGCTGAAACCAACACTAGTGGTCAGAGTATCTACTGCTTGGAAAGATATTGCCATTAAACTACCCATCAGTAAGGAGGATCAGATCCACATCTGATGCTACTTCTATATCCTGAAACTGCTATATCTAGTTAGACTATATTCTTTATATTATGTATTTTTTAACTCCTATATAACTCCCAAATTGGTAATATTCAGGTTATAGATCTTAATGTTCTTCTAGTTTAGTATGCATGTTATTGTTTTCCCTGAGATTATTCTAATATTGGTTCAAAAACTGCAAGAGCTTGTATCTCAAGCCAGAAACTGCTGCCTAGTTAGATTTATTAAATGACAGAGTTGATATTTCATTGTCAGGTAACCCCTTCCACATTTTTGCTCAGGTACTACTAATCTGTATCTTAAACTAATTTCTGCTACCACAGCTCAACAGCAGCTGTTCCAGGTTTTAATATTATACAGTTGCTTAGTTCATTCTACTATTCTTTTAAATACTACTTGCTATGGTATGGTTTAGGATATATTTCACAAGTATACAAAACAATTCTGGTTGTATCTAAGAAGTTACACTAACCTAGTGATGCTATACTACTATATTATACATGCTCTCAGCATGTTGTTATACAAGATCAAAACAATTCTGGTTATATCTAGGAAGTTACACTAACCCAAAATGCTATACTACCATTTGAATTATAAACCTCAGAGGTTAGTAGATCCTAAACTTGATCATTATAGACTTTTATATAGGTATGATTGGAGTCTGATTCAGTACTTTTATATATACTCAGAATGTTAGACAACCTCTATATTCTTGCCTTCTATAGTTTCTGATAAGGCCAATCCTTTATCACAGTCTATCTATGTATTTACCACTTTTCTTACTACTCTAACTTTGGATAAAGAATTATTTTTCCAATCAAGTACCTATATCTTTTTTAATCCAAATAAGAACTAGCTAGTGTGCACAGTTCATTCACCACCCTTTCAATCAAGTACTCTACAAGTTAGATGTAGAGATGTTAGTACTGCCTAAAATAGAGATACAAGGATGTTGGTGCTGCTTCATCTTGAAGAACTTACTTGCACAATTCTCGTAACTGCAATCTTCTATAACACTGCAGTTACACATAGTGCTCACCCTCTATATTTAGGTCTTTTTTCAGAAATTCCTAATCCAGAATCATACTTGCACTTGAACTTAGACACAGAACTTCACATTCAATTATTGCCCCCTAAGGTTACAAAGACAAATTAAATAATTTGTCTTCAGCCTAACTTGAACTGTCAACCTTGCTTGGGGGGTTTGAGAGCTTAACTACTAAGCTATGGGACCCAAACCTGACAAGAAATATTATTGAATTGATAAAATAAAATTACTATATTTTTAAATATAACTTACTATGATTACTTTATTAATACAGTTATCAAGATTTTTATTCTTGTTAAACAAACTATTAAACTGCTATTTATTATTTATGTACAACCTATTATACTGACATAAGCTTATATTATTGATTATTATTTATAATTTATTTTTGTAGTTTGTATAATAATATTTTTATGCAAAAATATGTAATTATAATGTGCTTATATTGGAATATTTGTTATAAGTTTATTAATAATTTTTCAAATTTAAAGTGATTATGACATTTGTAATTTTATAGAATTATAGAGGAGCATGACTGCATTATAAATCATATAACAAAATACTCAATAAAAATAATTAATTTAAATATATAAAAATTTATCTATTGCTAATTGTATGATTTTTTAAACAAATTTAATTATCTAACAAAATTTTTACAAAATTATATATTTAGATTTTATAAAAAAAAATAATAATTTGCTTATTTTTACAAATATTTAACAAAATTTAAACTAAGGTTACAAAAACCAAACAAAAGCTATACAATTTATATACAAATACTTTTTTTAGGTCGCAAGAGCAAAATTAACTTCTGATATATAATTTCATTTTTATATCAGCATATAGCAACGGTAAATGTTAATTATTTTTATAAGTCTAACCGGTTATATGAACCAGTTGTTACAAATGGTTACTCTGAATTAGTTATTATAGTTTATAACGTATTAACAGACGTGATAAGCTAGCCAGTTCAACGGGTTTTGATTCTGACGACAACGATTTAAGTCCCACATTGAATCAGTATTGTTAAATTCTAAATACTTAACATCCATAGAAATAATGCATGTAGAAATAGATAAAGTTACATTTTTGATAATAATGTTGTAAGTGCATCAAAAATTGAACTTTTGTAAACTTTACATAGAAATTGAGCGAACAATTCTAATTTCGTTAATTTCACCATTTCACCAAATTTTTATTTTGGTGTAATTTTAGCGAAATTATTTCATCATTTAACTGGTGGAATTGCCTAATTTCACCAGTAGCTTTAATTGGAAGCAATAACACGTAAAAACTGACAGGTAACCAAATATAACCGACCGACCTACTAGTCGACAATCAACACATTCGAATCGGTTATGATAAAGCTCTGGACGGGTTATGTTTCTCGCCTCACATTAAGTACATATATTTTGCCCATTCTGATTATTATTGCAACTAATTACATGTAACATATGATTCCTGACCAATTTTCCGTTTTTTTAATCCATGACTACCTATTATGTTAACTGGAATTTCAGCAATAGTAACAGGAATGGAACCTACAGTATATAGATAGATATTACGTTAAATAATATAATAATAGTAATATTATAGTGTATATAATCAACAATACCATATATGTCAAACGGGTTGCTTCTTTTTCTATATTGCTGAGCAATATCATCCGTATTAATTAATTCACTCGTATATCGATATTCAGGATGTTCTTTCAAATCTTTCAAATTTTTTGAAAGCTCGGGGATTTTCATGTCAGCAACCATAAATTCATTAATTATTTGTGATTTTTCATTAGACTTATCGGGCTCATCAAATCTATCCGGTTTATTAGATTCATCAAGTTTGTCGGATTTATAAAATTCATTAGACTCATCAAATTCGTCAGATTCATCAAGTTCGTCAAATTCGTCTGTTCGATTCATAAAACTATGCCATTCAGAAAGCTTACTATAAATTGTTTTAGCAGTAGGCCGTTTTTGTGGGTCTGAATCCATACATAATTTTGCCAATTCAATATAGCGTCTAGGAGTTCCTGAACCAAAGTTAGGTCTCTTTTCTTCGCAAATTATTTCTAACGCAAGCTCGCTATCAAATGGACGTTCATAAAATGGACGTATACCAGTTGTCATTTCTGCCATAATAATGCCAAAACTATATATATCAGCCGCTGGTGTATATTTCTTATTTAATAAAACTTCAGGAGCAATATAAGGCATAACCCCATAAATTTCATTTTTTGGATTGTATCCTTCATTCTTTCTGGATAATCCAAAGTCTGCTATATAAGATTTTAATAGACCGGGCCATGATCCTTCACTATGCTGTAGAATATTACCGGAGTGTAGATCACAGTGAATGTATCCTGCTTCGTGAATTTTAATTAAATCCTTTGAAATATCAATTAATAATGATAATTTATCTTCCCAAATAAGTTCTTCAAAATTTAATGTTAGACAACTACGAAGGTCTCCTTTATTAGCATATTTTAACACCATCATATATTCGTTTGCTTTTTTATTTTGAGTTAGTCCATATATTACGAGCCTGCTACCACTTAATCTACAACGCATATGATTTTTAAACTAATATATAAATAGGGATTATGTAAATTTTGGATACAATATTTTATAAAAACATAATTAAATAATATCTTTGACTTACCTCTTTTAGAAAATCATTGGGATTTTTTTCAAACCCAGATAAAGTCTTAAGTGCTACCCTGATAGATCGTTGGCGTAAATGTTCATTTTCATTTGAAAAATTTTGTTGCCAATTGGCTAAAAATACAGTACCAAACCCTCCTTTGCCAATCACTTTTATGATATTTAATTTATCAAATGGAATCCATTTAATTACTTCCTTATGTTCAGTAGCGTTAAGTTGAAACTCTTTAATACAATAATCAATATATTTATTTCCACTAGTCCATTCCTGAATTATTTTACAAGGATCACATGACTGACACCAATTTGTTGAAGTATTAAATCGTTTACAATTTGCGCATATACCATAAAAATAATTTCTTTTTAAAGCAAACTCATCATTATCATTTTCATTAACTGTGCTTTCTGATACTATCATATATTTACCAGTGGCTGGAAATTGTGTTACCCCATATATTTTAATCGCATTGTCTTTTAATTTCTTAGATTTATAAAATATAAAATATAAAATCATATTAGATATTAATTTATTAAACATATAAAATAGTATAATTTCAACTCACTTCTGTTAAAAGGTCCCGGCAATTTGACAACGCTTTAAGTGTAATTCTATATGGCGGCGTACGTGATCGTATGCATCTATTCTTGTCACTATTAATAATTCGTATTCCATCTAACCAAGTTGCTAAAAAGTTATCACCATTCATTTGAATGTTTTCCAATCTTTCAAAGGGAATCCACTCTATTACGTCATTATAAGATGTGGCTTTAAATTGAAATTTATTAATACAATCATCGATATCTTTATTTCCACTTGTCAATTTTTGAACTGTTCTCTGAGGG
The DNA here is from genome assembly GCA_910592135.1 of Racocetra fulgida. Taxonomy (NCBI): domain Eukaryota; kingdom Fungi; phylum Glomeromycota; class Glomeromycetes; order Diversisporales; family Gigasporaceae; genus Racocetra; species Racocetra fulgida. The sequence goes on along the minus strand of CAJVPZ010004066.1, from coordinate 1,489 downwards.
TCACACGTCTGACACCAAGCTGGCGATGTGTTGTATCGGTTACAATATGCACAATTTCCATTCTCTTTATTTCTTTTGGAATGAAATTTATCAAATACTAAAATATATTTATTAGTAATTGTATTTTGAGTTAGACCATATACTTTAAGTTCGTTGTCCATCATATAGCCCTTAAACTTGTTAAATAGTATACAAGTTATAAGTACATAAAAATATATATAATAGAAATAAAATAAATAAAATTCTATCTTACCTCTTTTATTAAATTCTGAGAATTTTGCAATATTTTAAGATCTATTATACATGGTGACGTACGTTTTTGAATGTATTTTTTGTCCCAAAAAATTATTCGCATTCCATCTTCCCAAGTAGCTAAAAATTCTTCTCCGTTCGTTTTAATATTATTTAATCTATTAAAAGGAATCCACTCAACCACATTCTTATATTCTGTAGCATTAAGTTGAAATTCTTTAATACACTCATCAACACACTTATTTCCACTTGCACAATTTTGAGCTGTTCTCTGAGTGTCACATGTTTGACACCAAGCTGGAGATGTGTTATATCGATTACAATGTAAACACTTTCCATAAGCCTCATCTCTTTCAAAAGCAACATCAAATACTAACATATAATATTTAGTATGTTTATTTTGAGTTAGTCCATATACTTTAAGTTTACTGTTATCTATATATTTCTTAATCTTATAAAAAATATAAATAAAATATAAGTACATTATAATAAAGTTATATATAATAAAAAAATATATAAATTTTATCTCACCTCTTCTAATAGTTCTCTTGAATTCTGAGAACTCTGCAATGGTTTAAGATTTATTATGCGTTGTGGTGAACGTAATTTTTTGTAAGTATATTTAGAAATCATTCGTATTCCATCTACCCAGGTTGCTATAAATTCGACACCATTCTTTTGAATATTGTTTAATCTATTAAAAGGAATCCATTCAATCACATTCTCATATTCTGTAGATTTAAGCTGAAATTCTTTAATGCAGTCATCAATATTTTTATTTCCACTTGTCCAACCTTCATGAGCTGTTTTCAGAGGGTCACACGTTTGACACCAAGCTACAGATGTGTTATATTTTTTACATTGTGCACATTTTCCATTTTTATAAATTCTTTTGGAATGAAATTTATCAAGTACTAACATATATCCATTAGTAGCTGTATCTTGAGTTAACCCATACACTTTTAGATGGTTATTCTTCATATAATTCTTAAACTTATTAAATATGAAAGTATAGTTTATAAATACATAAAAATGTAAATGATAATAATAAAAATAATTATAGATTTATCTTACCTCTTCCAAAAGATCTTTTGAATTTTGAAAATTCTGCAATGGTTTAAGTGTAATTATACATTGTGACGTACGCAATCGTTTGTATTTATTGATATTATAATCAGAAATTATTCGTATTCCATCTAACCAAGTTGCTAAAAACTCAACCCCATTTATTTGAATA
>CAJVPZ010004065.1:0-10343 GCA_910592135.1 Racocetra fulgida | reverse complement strand
ACATAACGCTATTCTAAAAAGAATACATCACGGAAATGATAATTTATAAATCTGCAGTGATCATGTGACTAAAGGTTGGTACATAAATAAATTGTAGATCTTATTCCTTTTGTCACGTAACTACAAAGATGGGTTTTTATGAGCTTCTTTGCATTTCTCGAGCTAATTTAATGGAGGTTATATTATTTGTATAAAGAAATAATAATTAATGCCGAAACGATTTTTTAAATTTTTTTTTGTTCCCATAAATAATAGGCAAATTTAAAGAATTTAGTTAAAATTACGGCCAAATATGTATTAGAAAAGGGTGGTGTTGTTAGAGGCTTTGAAAATTGGGGAACTATGCCATTAGCCACAAGAACACGAAGGCATCAAGAATATCATAACGATGGACAGTACGGTTTAATTCATTATATATTATTTGTTTGTTTTATTTCACCTTATTTTTTTTTTAAAAAAAAAATAAAAAAAAAACTTTTTTATCAGTTTCTGGTTGATGCATTTTGATACCAATCCGTTGGTGTTGGCTGAAATAAGGAAAAGGTTAAATTCAGATCCTCGAGTAATTCGTTGTAATATTGTAAAACTCGGACAAAAATTAGAAGATATTGTAACGAGGCCGGACAAAACATAATAAGAATAAGCGTATTAAAAATTTACGTGCTTAATTTTATATTGCTATCCTTAATATGTTTCTTTTTTTCTTCCTACCATGTTCCTTTGTAATACATTTACAACATTGGCACAAAAAATAATATTCACTTAAAAGTTTCTGTCGACGCGATTGAAGTGATAATAAGACATCCTCGTCTTGTATCTCGTCTTGAATATAAGAAATAGTAAGTTCTCCTGTGATGTAAATTTAATGACATAGATTCAATTTTAACATCCACTAATGATTGATAATGAATAATTGATACCTTTAAGAATATCGCGGAGAGCTATAAACTTCATTACACAATAATTTGACTCCTCATTTACTGGAACTGACAATCTTGCTATTTCTGATTGTGTTTCGTCTTTGTCGTAATTAACCTGAATTTTGCATCACAATTAGCGTCACCAGAATGATTAAAGAAAGATGTGTATGGATATATAACTAATGACAAAATTGAGATGTTTGCTCGTGAAAAAAGTTCTTCCAAACATTCTTTCCCTTATTAATACATTCTAAATCTACATTGCTCCCGATTCTTAAGACAATGTGCAAGAGATTATCAAGCTGCGCAACTTCAAGCAACTTCGAAGATTTAACAAAATTCGTCAAAAATTTTTAATGTCTAACCAATCCTCTTTAATATTATTTAACCAATCTAAATAATGAGATAGAAATCTTGAAAAAATTGGTTCTTAAAGCATCCGGAAAGTCAGAATTGCTTGATATCAAATAGATGTTTATTCATTTAATTCTGGAGAGTTTTCATTACAAAGAAAATTATTAACTGAATATTCTTTCCTAATATCTAGTTTCTCTTTTGAATCACACTTCTATTAATTTCTCTGACAGGATTTGTACTAACAACCTCGATACACTTTTCATATGTTTATTGTCTGGAGCGAAGCGACAGACTCATACTTCTACGCCTTTTGATGACCGAAATTACGTTTTTGCTATATTTATAGTAGAAATATCAAAAATGTAGTTTTGGTATTTTCCGGATGTAACGCCCCTGAAAAATTTGATCTACGACATACAAACAAGACTTTTCAGGGGTTTCCTAGTCGTTAATATTCCATCTTGAGTTAACTCATATTTCAAAAGAGGGTTTGTGGTACATAACTTTTCCCCCTTTAACTTCTTGTTTTGTAGAGAAGCATATAATTGACGTCGAAATTTTTATTGGAAAGGAAAATGATGACTATAACGAAATAGGGAACCAAGAATGAAATATATAAGTTCATTATAGCTTCTTGGGTATCGATAGACATTATGAAGCTGATAGAAATGTTTCACAATACTACATTATTGCCACATTAACGATTTAGATAAAGGCGGCAATACTGTAATATAATGCAGCATTGCCGCAATACAATGTGGAGATATTGCAACTCGATAATTTTGACATGGGAAGATCGGTTAAAGCATTCATGATCGCAAAAATACAAATTTACAATAAAATTCAAATGAAACGGAAAATGATTACGTATCAGTTATATAGATTACATGTACGACAATATGATTTTTATTGATAGTGGAAGACACTTTATAAAAGTATATAGTATAAAAACTTCATAGTGAGAATAAATAGAAACACCTCAATACAATTTTACCTAGTTATATCTCTTTTTTGCAACAAAATAATGACCTTTCGTCAGGGAGTAAGTTACATATAATATGAATAATATTTTCCATTTATCAAATTTATCTGTTATCGGACCAATCAAAAGAATCCGTTAATCTCGGACACATTTATATACTGATTACTACTGTACTAACTCTAATCCTAACGCTATCGCTAACACATAATGCCAAGAACATGTATAAAATTTTGCTAATAATAAAAATCACATGTCAATTTTTTGGTTATCAAATAAAAGATTTAAATACTAAATTGGCAGATTTAACATCAGCTTCAAATTTATCCCTGTCTTCTTTCATTCGTTCTTTACATTTCTCTAATTGTCGTTGCCAATCAGTTCTCCATATAATAATATTAAGAATAATACAAATGGTAAATGAAGATGTCATCGATCCAATCCAAAGACCTTGTAATCCAAATCCTAAATTGAAAGCTACAAGTATACCAATAGGTACTCCTATAATGAAATATCCAGGAACGGTGAGAAATGCACCAATATTTTGACGGCCTTGCCCACGAAGAACACCAAGCCCGACGCAGTTTAAGCAGTCGGGTATCTTTATAAATTATAACAAGTGAACTTATTTCATTCGATAATACATTAATAATATTTAAGCAAATATAATTGAACAATAGATACCTGGAATAAACCAACTAACGGTAAGACATAAGACGTAAGCTTGACTACTTCTTCTTCCGAGATGAACATATATCTGTGTATGAAATTAAATAAGGAAATGTACAGTAATTAAATAAACTTACCGTATTTGCGCGTAATAACGGGCCGGGGCGTTAATTTGAAATTTTCCTTTTTCAAAAAATTAACTGAATTGTCCAAAATATCGCCCGAAATAACGCGCACCCACCTTTTATGTAACTTATTGCATTTTATAATAGTTTCAGTTTAGTTATTGTCACGGCTGATGCTGAGATTGGGTCCAATTTGAGTCCACTATACCTGCTAACAATTCTAACCATGAATTCTAACCTAACCCTCAAAAAACCCCCAAAAAAATGCACCCAAAAATTTTCAAAATTTCATATCAAAATAGTAGGGATGGAAAATGTTTTTATTACGTAATTAAAAACAGGTAATGATTATGGTCTTAGTATATTTAAAAACAAATTTAACTACTCGGACTTTTAATCATCACCTGTTTTAAATCGGTGAAAAAGTGTTTAAACCTGTTTTTTTTCATCCTTACAAAATAGTGTCAATTCCCGATATCAGCTTCAGCCGCGACAGTTATTATCACATTACCATGTGGTTTATTCAAATATAGTATAAAATTTTGAAAACAAAATCTCAAAATAACGCGCCGAGGGGCGTTATTACGCGCAAATACGGTATATATATTTGATCGCAACTTAACCCCCAATAATCCTTGAAAACTATCAGCACAGTTGCATTCAATAAAGCAACAGTAGCAGCGAGTTGCATAGAAATTTTTGAAGACGTTTTAGCCCTTTCTACCAATCCAGCACCCAATAAATTTCCAATACGAGTTGATGCTGATACAGAAAATCCATATGGTATTTGATACAAAAGATTAGCTGTAGTAATTATTATACCTTGGGATGCAAGTGAAATTTCACCAAGGTATCCGGAAAGAAGAGATATGAATTCAAATGTCCACCATTCTGAACAAACCATCAAGACGCCAGGAATTGCCAATGTCAAAAACCGTTTCCAGCCATAAAACGCAGCACGTGACAATCCACCCCATGCTTGATATCCGTTAATGAATTTAGCATAAATGGCAAGAAAGATAAACATTAACCAATATGTTATAGCTATGGAAATAGGTGCTCCAATCAGACCAAGTGATGTTGGTTGATACACAACTAACGTGAAGGTTAAGCCTATGTTAATTAGAAAACAAATTATTGATACATATGTACTAGCATGCATTATCCCTATGCTCAATTGTATAAAATTTTCGTTAATTATTAATTCACATTCGTTCATTAATTAGTTAATTAATTTATATCACCTTGAGCTTGCAAATATCTCTTCAAATTTTCAAACAACAAGACTGCAGGAGCTCCAAACAGTAAATATCTTAAATATAAACCAGCTTGTGCAGAAATTTCTGGATCCTGACCAATGAGTTTAAAAGCTTGTTCTGCTTCCCACCAAAGAAAAGCGAGTGGGAGGAATCCTAACGAACTTACTACAATGCCGCGTTGTAAATATACACCCACCATGATCACCTTACCAGATGTATAGGCCTGCGAACAAAGGGTATCAAGTGCTGTCACAACACCATGTATGAATGACCAACCAGTAACTACGGCACACTATAATTAGTTAACAATATTATATTAGTTAGGCAACAAAATGTATCAACCATTTATTTGGTTTAAACCCTCAATGTGTTATAATGATTTCTCTAAGATTCCAGGCCGCATTAGGCAATACCGACCATGTCTATAGCAAAATTGTCGTGTGGGCATTTTATTTAATGAATGATCTTTGGCAGTTCTAGATCATACAAATCCGAACGCAGAAAATAATAATAAAAAAAAAAAAACTCGAAAACTTGCTACTGAGATTAGTTTTTAGTCTCTAAGTTTCAAACCAAAAATTTAGATAAATCGTTTATATTTGGCACTAACATAATTATTGGTTTTGTATATCTATTGTAAACAAAGTAGTGAGCAAATCCAGACAAATCTGAACATAATATGAAATATAATAGTAAATCTGGGATATAATAGCAATCAATAATACGTAGCAATCAAGTCTAGATATGACAACAATTATATACGTAGGGCATAATTACTATTATGTCCATCGTATTTTATGCCTATATTTGATTGCTATTATGTCCAATTTTAATTGTTGTTATATCCAGTTTTAATTTCTATTTTTGCCTGAATTTGATTACCTACGTACGTACGTACATAATTTGTTTACAAAGGCCGATATGAATGTTTAGATAAAAGTCTAGGATAGCATCGTGAGCAATATTATTAGGTATGTTATGGGACTGCAAATTTTTGCGCCATAACTATAGCATTCATTAAATAAAATGCTAGGCATGATAATTTGCTATATACATTTCTCTGTAATGGCGATGGATTCTGAGTTATATAATCAGGGTTGGCACGGACCAATCAGAATGTTAATCTTGAATAATTGGCCCAAAGTTAGTTAACGTTAAGATCATGTGTATATATATGTTGTATCCTGAGATAGAATTTGTACGTATTCCCTAATTATCAGAATTATTAGTCTTATTAAGTCTAATATTTCTTAATTAGCCGTAGCCCTGTCTAATTTTGAACTTATGTCCAATTAGCCATGTTCAATTAGTCGGTCTATTTAAACATGCTCAATAGCAAACACCCTAATCCTAACTGACAGAAAAGAAAGTTCTATAAATTGATTCACTACTTTCGTCTTATGGGATACAGCTTCTGAAGAATCTAATTCTACGTAATTAGTATTTTTCTACTAATAAATCCGTTTGAGATCAATGCTACAGAGGCCAAATCCGATCAATTTATAGGTGGGTTAGTCATGGCGAAAAAATGTCGCGGTGACGTGATCGGCGACCATTTCCGACCCTGATAATACAAATTATGTATTATGTCAAAATGATTATTAGTCTACGTATGAAAGACTTAATACTGTAATAATTATTTCAATGTAATACGTAATTTGTATTATCAGGGTCGGAAGTGGTCGCCGATCACGTCACCGCGACATTTTTTCGCCATGACTAACCCACCTCCATTTCACTGACAGCCCACATCCCGAAACTATTTCCCCAAAAGCCCATTACTCCGACAGTTCATTTCATCGACAATCACTAGCCAACCCTAACCAAAAATCGGGCCAAAATTGTCGGCGAGATGAATTGTCAGGGAAATGGACTGTCGGTGAAATGGTTTCGGGAAAGTGAGCTGTCGGTGAAATAGCTGTCGGCGAAATGGGTGTGGGTAAATGGGGGATTTGGTAGATTTCCTCGACACCATTTACCTGACAACCATTTTGCCGACGACCATTTCACCGACAGCCCGCTTCAAACTATTTCCCCGACAGCCCATTACCCGACAGTTCATTTACCGACAATCACTAGCCAGCACTAACTATAAAGCGGGCCAACCCTAACCAAAAATCGAACCAAAATTGTCAGCGAGATGAATTGTTGGAGAAATGGGCTGTCGGAAAATAGGTTGTTGGTGAAATGGCCATCGGCGAAATGGGTGTCGGGTAAATGGTTTTTGGGGAAATTGGTTTATACCGTTTTTACTAAATATTTATACAATCACTAATGAAAAATGGTTGATGATCATAGTGGTTCAGCTCATTCACCGACACTTACAGCTAATTTCAAAATTCATGGACCACCCAAAAAATTTTTCTCGAATTATTGTCGGTATACGGATTGCGGGTGATCATGAGTTTTAGATTATGTGTTATATTAGTATTCTAATAAAACATACTACATCGATATCAATATAATACATAATCTAAAAGCGATCACCCATCACCCGCTATCGCAACAATAATTTGGAAGGATGGTCTACGAATTTTGAAATTAGCTGTAATTCACCAAGCTTAATTCACCGACAGCTCAATTAACTAACAAGCTTACAGCTAATTTCAAAATTCATGAACCATCCTAAGAATTTATCCTGAATTATTGTCAGAATGGCAATATTCAATTACTAATATAATTAGATTTGGCACAGTGAATTGCTAAATTTTTGAATTTATCCAGGTATGATGTAAGTGTGATACAGAATACTTTGGTAGGTTTAGATCATGGATAAAATAGTCTGAGTTTCATATTTATAGATTAGTTAGATAGGAATGTATATAAAACTAGTGGCATAGCCAATAGTAGTAATATATAAATTTAAATAATTAATAAAGATTCAGAGGCATGACCTCACTTTAACACTAAAACAAAAAAAAATTGAATTTATAATTGTCTGAAATGAAGTAACAGACTCTAATTTTTATGCATTATAATACAAAAATTATTTTTTTGATGTATTAAATATTAAAATACCAAAAAAGTAATTTTGTATTTTCTGTCTGTCTACTTACATAATTTAAGGTATTCAAAAATTTTTATCTTATTCTACATTTCTACATGTTAATCTATAATAAAGAGAAGTTTTTTGATGCTATATTAAAAATAATGTCATTTTTTTGAACTCTATTTTTTTATTTTATATCCTATATTGTTAATCTACAAAAAAAGTTTTTTTGGTGCTATATTAAAAATAAGGGCTTTTTTAGAATCTTATTTTTATTATATACTCCTATATATATGTATATTATTATTATTTATATAAAAATTTATATAGTAAGAATGTGATAACTTAGTAAAGTTGATAATTTGTTACACTTCAAGTGACAGGTTAAGAGTTCAAATTCTGCTAGTGATGAAATTTGAATTTTTAGAATGCATTTGAAAAATCATATTCTATTGGGTTAGTACCTATAATAGGTCACACCAGTTTGTACTAAAAGGCAGTAAAATATTAATATAATCCAAACCTAAGTGAAGCTGTCAAATAAAATCAACAAATTGAAATACAGAAGCCTGCTTGGCAAGACTCAAGTAAAAGGTAACACAAATCTTTGATAGTATTAGTAAAAGATCATTATACAGAGAATTAGAAAACTAAACAGAACTAAAGTGTCTAACAAGAATATTACATCAATCAGGCTAATAGACAATCAGAGAAAGAGATTACCCTTTTAAACCATCTGAATTCAGAGTTTAAAATAACCAGAGGTATAGTAGATAGTCTATAAAGTAGATACCAAAGTTTAGGTAAACTCTGCAAGAGCAGGAGTAGATAACAGTGTGGCTTCAGTTTACAAATACTTGTTCTCAAACTCAGTATAAATTACTAAAAGTTTAGATTAGCCAGATTGTGAATATGAAAAACTCTAGCAATGATGTTTTAAAAATAAAGTAGTTCTATAAGAAATAGGTCAAAAATCTGAAACTTCTCAACTAACAAATGTAATGAAGATGTACTGGTAATACAAATAAAATTGCATTATAGAGAGTTTAAATAGATAACATCCATAATTGAGTTACAGGTACAACATTTAATATAAAATCTATAATATAAAGTTGTAGGTTAATTACTTTAATTAAACATCAAAAGTATATGTGTGACTAGTTGTATTCTTTAATATAAAGAGTTCCCTTGAGGCTAATAGCTATGAATCACCCATTTAACAATACTTGAATAAAAACCTTAGCCCAAAAAGACTAAAAAAACATTACATAGTTAACATTCATTTTTTAGTAATATCTTAACAACTACTAGATCATTTTTGATGACCTTACTAGCATTAGATACATCTTAATAAACTCTACAATTTTTACTTAAGCAGAAGAGTGATTAATTTAATAAGAAAAAAGTTTTTCTTAGATAAATACTATATTTAGGATATACAGTCAATCCTGAATATAATGAACCTTTTTATAACAAACTCTAAATATAATGAACTCAAAATTTTTAAATTTTAATATTAATTTGGTATAACAAAAGCTACAACTTTTAAGAAAACATAGTAATTTAATATAATGAACTTTTTTTAGCTAGAATCTAGAGTTCAGTATAAAAAACATTGACTGTATATAATTTATATAGTAATTTGCATCATATTATACTAAGATCATGTATCAGTTAAGTGGCAAATTACTAATCTGCATCAGATTATACTAAGATCATGTATCAGTTAAGTGACTAATCACTAATTAAATAAGTTCCAGATATACAATGCTCTGCATTTACCTAATTATATATACAGTATGTATTATATCAAATAGATCATAGTCTAAGTATTGTATTTATTTTTTGTATGTTTAAGTATTGTATTTATTTTTTGTATTTATTATACATATTTCAATAAAACACAATATCGATATATATAATACATTCATAATCTAAAACTCGTGATCATCTACGTACCACTCGCCGTCCCGTGGGTAAATTCTTAGGGTGGTCCACGAATTTTGAATTAGCTGTAAAGAATCAGCAAGTAGCAGCACATGACTATCTATATCTGATATGTTTTGTAAAAAACGCTTCAAGTAAACAATTATATCCTAAAATACAACTGACATTTTTCACTATAAAAATTTTTATTATTCCATATTTTTAAATGGCCTATATTTTTTCCTCTTATCGGTATGCTAAAAACCTTTGAAGTATCTTATTTTGAAATGGCACTTTAAGCTACGTATTAATGAAATCAATTTTGATGACCAATTTACAAAACGAAAATATATTTATGTATATTAACACGTCTAAAAAAAGAAATTTAATACAGTAGTATCAATAGCATTTATTCATAATACCTTTAATGAGTTCTTGACCAATAGAAATATGAATAGTTAAACACCTCTAACGATTGTGTGAATTATGTATCGAAGTATAAAAATAAAAATATTCTGATGCCAAAAGCTTCAGAATTCAAATCTACTTTATAAAGTCATCTTTCGGCTGATTTTTTATTTTAATTTATTTTCTTTTTAAATACTATGAGACATTTCAGCCTTTACCAAAGGCGAGTAATAGAAAATTTAACTAATTATATATCAGGCACTTCAATAAGCTCGATAGAATGACTTCCTGCATTTACTGGTTTAGGAAGTTTTTGAAAATTCAAAAATCGACTTGTATAAATAGCTTGTTTGTGTGTTTGATAATCGAATCGAGTCGATTTTGTTTGATTTGCTTGATCGTGTATTGAAGGATTTTTGCCTATGTTTTTAATTTCAACTTGTTTGTATAACTCTGTTTTTTCGTGTCCTAGATCTCTATAAATTTGAGCCAGCTTATCTAATAACTCTTCAGCAGTTGGTCGACTTTGAAGTTCAGCATCTAAGCATTTATTCATCAAATCCAAAAGTAATTGCGGAACTTTACACCTGATTTCGGGTCTACGACCTAGACAAATTTGTATTGCTAGTTTATTATCATGTGGAATATCATGATATGGAGGATATCCAGTAAAAACTTCTGACATGATTATTCCAAAAGAATAAATATCCG
>CAJVPZ010004064.1:0-10343 GCA_910592135.1 Racocetra fulgida | reverse complement strand
TGTGTAATCTGTTTCGCAAATAGATACACTCATGCAACTATAATCAACCATATCGGAAACTTAATTAAATTGGCTATTGGATATCAGAAATGACAGGTTATCGGATATTACTTATGGAACCGACACAGTGGACCAAATTTTAATCGTTTATGGCAGGTTATCAGTTTTGACAGGATCAGCTTTGGAAGGGCCGACAGTATAGTGTGTTGCTTGTTTTTTAAATTGTTGTTGTTACATTAGGTTTAAGTTTGAGAGTAATACCGAAGTTGTTAAATAGTTAATAAAGTTGTGATAGAGTGTGGGTTCCATTTTGGTGAAGTTTTTAAGTATTTCTCCTAGGGTGAATTCTAGGAAGACGAGAAAATGCATCCACATTAGAATGGACTCGACCTTTTTGGTATATAATTGTATAAGGGTAATCAGCAATTTGTTGTATCTATTGAGTTACTCGTTTGTTAGGATTAGGTTGGTTTAATAGCCAACGTAAAGCAGAATGATCTGTAATAAGTTCAAAAGATCTAAGATAAATATAAGGTCGAAAATATTCCATTTCCCATACTGCATCAAGACATTCAATTTCAGTTGAAGAGTAATTGATTTCAGCAGAATTTAGAGACCTGCTAGCATAAGCAATTATATGCTTATGATTATCATCATCCTTTTGAGCAAGAATAGCACCTAAACCCTGATAAGAAGCATCAGTATATAAAATAAAAGGTTTGGTAAAGTCAGAGTATTGGAGAATAGATGCAGTTGTTAATTTTTTTTTAAGAATATCCATTGCTTGTTAACAGGTTTCAGTCTAAACAAAAGGAGTATCCTTTTTTAACAACTTATTTAAAGGTTCAACAATTTATGAAAAGTTTAGAATAAACTTTTGATAATATGAAGCAAGACCAATAAATCCACGAAGTTCAGTAAGATTATAGGGTGCAGGATAGTTTTGAACTTTATCAATTTTTGATGGATCTGGAGAAACTCCATTTCCACTAATAATATGTTCCAAAAAAGCTAATTGCTGTTTTCCAAAACAACACTTATCCCTTCCTAATTTTAGTCCAGCATTTTGAAGTCATTTAAAAACTTCTTTTAAGTGTTTTAAGTATTCTTCAAAGATTTTTGAATAAATAGTAATATCATCAAGATATACTAAAATAAATTTATTTTTAAGGTCAGAAAAAATTTTATTCATAACTTGTTAGAAAGTAGCAGGTGCATTAGTTAGACCAAAAGGCATAATATTAAATTTAAACAATCTATATTTAGTAATAAAAGCTGTTTTTTTACGATCATCAGGTTTTACTTCAACTTGCCAATATCCACTAGCTAAGTCAAGAGTAGAGAACCATTTTGCACCTTTAAGAGTATCCAGAATTTCATCAATTCGTAATAGAGGATAAACATCTCGTTTGGTAATTTTGTTAAGCTTTTTGTAATCAATACAGAGCCTAAGTTTACCATTTTTCTTTTTTACCAAAACAACAGGAGAGGCCCATAGACTTTTCGATGGAAATATAAGCTTATTTTCAAGCATCAAAGAGAGTTCCTGTTGGATAAATTCATATTCAGCTGGAGACATACGGTAGGCCCTTTGATAAATAGGTGGGATATTTTCAGTTATAATTTGATGTTGTCTCGATAACCTGAGAAAGTTTCACTATTTTGAGCTGATGTTTTACTAGAAATGTGCAATTTACTAATTAACAAAGTTGTTTCTAATTTGATATATAAGTTTGATTGAATATATTTAGATGTGTATAAATGAGTTTGTAAAATGTGTAAGCAATATTTTGGCTTGTCACTTATATGAACTAAAAGACAAATTACTTGCTAAAAAATATGTGTATTAAGGATTGGAGCTATATAAAGCATAAAGATTATTTCAGCACTTCTAAAAGTATTTCGAAACAGAGAGAACCATCAATATTGCATAACAAATCTAACAAGTGAAGGGTCATATCTATAACATTGATAGTAGAATGATCTAATATTGCAAAATAATTTTTTTATGAGATGAGAAATTAGTTGTAAACATTAACGATCTCTCCTGCTGTATTGCAGTATTGGTTATTAACATTGAGTTATTGAAAATAAAGTATGTTTAACGAATTTGATTTATGGCTGTTTCATAATTTTAAAGGCAATCAGCAAAATCAGTTGATTTTAGTAACTTGTTAATTTTGTTCTGCAACTTATTGATTCGATAGTTAGAATATTCAAGAATTCATGAAAATTGTGAGTGTACTAGCATATTCATTTACACAAAATAATCATCACAAACTATAAGAATAGTATAAATCAGAAAATGTTGCTTGACAGTCGATCATCCTGAAATCGAATCTTTAAAAAAAGATTGTTTGTATATACCACTTGTCCTTTTCTTTAGCACATTGTATACAAAAAATTTAGCTTAATAACATTTGATTTTCAAAGCTCTTAGCACTTGCAAAATTATCATTACTCATACTACTCATGCTATTCAATACAGCAAGCTCATTGCAATAAACTTACTGTATAAAATGAAACTTTTTCAACAATATCAATTTATAATTAAATTTATCAAAAGCATATGACAGATATAAAGCATAGCACAAATACCATGCCATTTTTTATAGTGGTTAAAATAGTGGTTAAATTATAACAATGTGGTTAAATTATAATAGCTAAATTATAGTGGTTAAAGAATATACAACGATATAAAAAAATTGCAGATATACAATTCTTTTCACCTTACTTTTGTAAAACTTAGTTTTTGTAGAGATTGGACCTGATAGAAATTGTTACTATACACTTATCTGAAATATATAATAACTTACTTGGATAAACTGAATAATTTAATAATATCTAGGTAGAGATTTTTTTAACAGGTCCAATCTCTAAGTTTTTGATACATTTTATTTCAATAAAATTTTTTTAGTATGCATATATGTAGTAGCGCACTAAATAAATTTGCATAAATGATTTAAGGGTAGGGTGAAATGATCTACATTTTAATAGTGATTACATTACTAAAATTTTTTACAATAACAATAACATTTAATTAAAATCAGGTGATGATCATATGTTATTTATGTTGTATAACTTAGACAAATTTCGATTAAGTTAAGAAGAATTAACGATATATATAAGTATATTTTTTTTGAATATAACAAAGGTTCAAATTCTATTATTATAATTAGATGAGTCTAATATATATATTGTAAAAATTTTACAAAAAAAAATCAGATTTTTAAAAACTTTTATATGTAATGTATGTTCAATTTTTGGGTAAAATTTTTTTAATCGATATCCTTATATAGAAAATGATCTACATTCACCCTACCTTTAACTATGATTATATTAAAACTATCTTATTTAAAAATAAAAACCTAAAAAATACAAAAAATGATATATAACAGATGTTTTGTTTAAGTATTTAACAATTATATAGAAAATATTGATCTGTTTTATACAGATATGATTTTGTTAATAATGTTTAGTTAAATAATAGAATTGAATAAATCACAATAGCATTTTGTATATATACTAGCATAAAACCCGTCGCGTTGCTTCGAATCTAAATACCTTTGCACTTGGAGGTTGATGACGTAAATCTTCAGAACTACAAATCAGATTTAAAGATTTGGTATAATGTAACATGATCAGGAAGATTTAAAATAAACATTTGTTCTGCCAAAAATCGCACATAATTCAAAAATCAGCATAAGAAATCACTTTTAGCATTCTAGTAAAAAGATTTTGTTGAGCAACTTTACTATATAAATTACTCTTCTCTAATTCCTAACCTATACTCTAACCCTAACCTTAATGAGTTTAAGAATTTTGTCTGTGCCAGCAACCTGGTACACATTATCCAAGAGCAATACCTTTATATATTATAGCTTACACTATATAGAAAAATTTATTTGAATGCTTAATTTTTAAAAATATCATTTTGATAAAATTTGATAAATAACTAATCACATTACTAAACTAAAATATCTATATATGTTATTATTAGCTAACTTAATGTATATACTCTTCAATAATCCTTAGTTATTTTTCATATTGTTTAATATGATAATGTAAATGTTGACAAAAAATAGTATTGCTAGTAAGTGTGCACTGTATAGTAAAAACGTTTTAGTTTCTCTATATAGTGCTAATGTATTAATTTTTTATTGCAGTATTATACAGTACGTGCCGTAATGCATAATGTATGCGTAATGTGATAATCAACATGTGATTTTATTTACATATATCAGCCAATCAAATATTATTTTTGTCTCCTATTGTTTATCTCATAGTGTTTGTCTTTTAGTTGTTTATCTATTCGTAGCAAATTATAATATAGATTATTATATAGAATAGTTATAAAATTTTAACAAATATAATATAGATTTTATATGCGAAATATAGTGCTAATAAATTGATAATATCTTGATAATAATATTGCAATACTAGCGTTTTAAAAAAAGCTTGAAGTTTTGCTTTTATATGTCATATATTTTAATAATATCGTTACAATAATATTACAATACTATTACTTTAAAAAAGCTTTAAAGATTCATTTTTATAAGTTATATATATTGATAACAAATAAATATTTTACTATATTAATATTACAATATTATTACTTTAATATTTGATATTTTTTTAGGTTTAAGTTTTTCTAATATTTTAAAAATTTATTATTAAAAACCTAAATTATTGCTTTAAAAGATTATAATGAATTAAATAATGCTTATTATTGGCAAATAATTGCATATCTTGAAATTATTAAATTTTTGCAAAGTTAATTAATATTATTAAGCTTTATCAAATATATTTATAAAATTCAGGCTTGATCCAAATCTATCCTTGTGTTTTATGAATCAGTCTAAATCTAACCCAATATTTTATAAGCCTAGCTTAAGCTTGACTCAGTATTTTTAAGTTTAGTTTAAACCCAGTTCAGTATTTTAGACCTAGCTTATATTTGATCTAATTAATTACAAGCTTAAAATTTAAGCTTGGGTCTAGTTCAACCCAACTCAACCTATATATTTTGGGTTAAGCTTAGCCCATTCTGAGTCCTACTCTTTTTATTAAACTTATACTATATCTAAAGTATTGAATAAAAGATTCTATATTTCTCTATTATTATCAAATTTTGTTTATTCTTTTACAGATTATTTTTAAAATATGGGGTGTCTTATATTAAAAAGGCCCATTTTGCTATATAGTTTATTTTGAGATAATTGAGTTTAAACATTTTTTTGATTTTCGGACTGATCTGAGATTAAGTAAATTTCATGATTTTGATTAGTTAAAGGTAGCAGGTAACTATTGGGTAATCTCGTAATATGCCTGGTCTTTAACAGTATCATGTAATTTTTCTTTTACATTATCTCCATTTTTTATTATGCAAATTGACCTTCATTTATAATTAAAAAATATCAATCACATTAAAATTTACATGAATCTAATAAAAACTCAATTTTCGAAAAAATTGCAAAATGGGCCTTTTTAATATGAGACACCCCATATATCCTCTATATTATATAAAATTAAACAAGTATCTTTTCTAAAATTAACTAATTATTATTAAAAACTACTTTTTTAAGTTTATTTTAAAGGGTCTTCATTTCTAATATATTATATTCAGATTAATCTAAAATTTGTTACAACCTGTTTTTATTGATATTATTGGTAATTTTACATGTTTGTTATATTTTTTATTCATTATATATATTTAAACTTTCTTAATATAAATAGTAAATATTGCTAATCTTTTAGTAGAATAAACTAAATTCTTTATTTTTTATTAAAAATTCAATAAAAAATAATAGTAAAAGATATTGTTAAGTTTTGTAAGTTGCAAATTAGTAAGTATCTTTTTTGTTATTTAATATTTTTCACTATTTATATTTTGTATACTTATTTTTTTTAAAAATTTTTTTAATTTGAATATTAAATGCATAAGAGAGTCTATTTAATAACAAAAAAAAATACTTAACTTCTATGCAAACTATAGTTAAACCTTCCTAAATACACTCTTTTTAAATATAGCATTCTCTAAATATATGATATAAGCTTGGGTCCATGGTGGAACTTATAGATAAATATATATTTTTATTTTATAAATGCATATTAATTGTCTGACCTACTTATAAAAACTCTCTCTATAAATGCATCTATATAATTTTTAATTAATTAAATCTATTATTTTAAGATATTAAAGTTATATTTATGATGTAATAATAGTTACATTGTGATTTTATTAGTGTTCTTTGATTGCAACCCTCCTTAAATATATACTTTAAAACTAGTTCTAACAATGTGTATTTAAAGAGGTTTAACTATATTTAGAATATTTTTCTTTGATGTATTACAATATATTTTAAAGGAGTTTAAGCTCTATAGTTTACTGATTAAATTGTCAAACTCTCACAAATAAGGTTGACAGTTTGACTTTACCTGAAGGCATAAAATTTAAAAAGTTTTAATCTTCTGTAACCCAAAAAAAAGGAGTGCTATTTCGAATATAGAACCCTGTAGCTAAGTCTAAGTATATGTATAAGATCAGAAAAAAAAATTTCTGGAAAGAGATCCAATTGTGGAGTGTTGCCAATGTGCGTGTTCTTACAGAAGGTTCTGTTATATGAAGATTGCACATATAAGTCTTCAATTAGGGATAATAAGAACAGTACCAACATTTCTAGTAGTTAGAATACTTGCTTGAAAGAATGATATGATAATAACAAAACTGGAGCATTAAGAAAAGTAGTAAATACAAGGATAACCTATCAGAATTAAAAATACCTCTGGTATTCTATACAATATTAAGTTAAAAAATAGATTATCTAAAATAGAAAAAGATTGGCAGGCAACTTGGAGTATATTTATTGTAAAATATAATAAGAAACAGCAAGGTTGTATCTAACTGAAAGTAGTAATATAAAATGTAACACACAGAATACCAATATTAGTAAGCATCAAGAAAGTTGAAATACCTTTAATTTAGAAATGATCCTATCATAAAAAACTCGAGTGGAAGTTTTGATATCTAATCTAATAATATAACAATTTGAGAAGTATCTGTTAGCAAGATCTGCATACATATGATCAACATTATATGAACTAAATTACTAATATTAGAAGTAACTATAAAGCTATAATTACCAAGTACCTCTTAATGGGATCTGTAATAAATACTGTACTAAGTATCAAGCTGGAAGTATAATATTGTTAATATGAGAAATGCAGTGAATCTCTAAATAAGAAATTGATTGACAGGAGTAGTATACAAAAATTCAGATCAGACATTAAGGTTCTGGTAAATTTAGATCACAAATAAATAGTCTGAGTTTAGCATTCTTAGATTAATTAGTTAGTAGATATATAAGTGAGCAACAAGGTTGTATAGTAATATACAGACTTATGATTTAATAAAAATACATAAGGTATAACTTCACCTTAATACTGAAAAAAATATACAGTATATATATTTTAAAACTTTATTTACAATAGTTTGTAAATAAGAACAATAGGTAATTTAAACTTTTAAGCCTTGAGTCTTTAATTTGTGATTAGATAACAATTGGTATAAGTAATTATCAAAAAAAGTTAAAAATTTTTAATAATATTAAAATATATATATAATTTTTTAAAAAATTATTAAATAAATAATTTTAAAAAAATACTAAATTCAATTTTTTGTACTGTATTAATTTTAGTATAATAAATTCAAACCATTAATAAAATCTAAAATATTCCAAAATTTACATAATAAATCTAAATTATTAAACTTGTTTTAATCTCTATTCTAAAATATCTAGTAAAAAATTAATTAACTAATAATTTATTGACTTAATAAATTCTGGTTCAATGGCAATTATTGTGACAAATTAAAATAAAACCAGATTAAAATAAAATAAGAGATAGTGTAAAATAAACAAACTACTGAAAAATACAAATTTTTGGGGTGCATTTTTTTAGATTTTTTTTAAAGTTAGGAATAGGGTTTAGAAGCAGATTTTATAATAAACAAGTATAAGTGGGTTTTAGGAACTCAAATAAAAACCCTTCATTTCATTTTAATCCAATTTCATTATAATCTGCGACAATTATTACTAAAATCACAAACATTAAATTGGCAAATATTTGATCAGCCAATTTTTTTCGACAATATAATGATAAAAGTTGTAATTGCCAATCGATTCGTAAATTGTGAAAGATATATATAAAAAGTTGGTTATAAGTGTTAATTGTATAGTAAAAAGCATGAACTCAAAAATTATACGTAACAACCCATATATACAATTGAATATATGACGTCAGATATATATATTTTTATGGGCGATGCTAGGACTGTTGCTTTACAAAGCTCGGCAGTATTACCGTTACATCATTTGATATGCAAATTGTGTATCACGTGAAATACAAATTACAGACTAATTTATTGAAACTTACGCAAATTACATCAAATTACATAAAAATTACGTATGTAAAATTACTATATGTAGTAGGCACCTTAGTAAACTACAGTATAATATGTTTCAACTGGTAAGATTCAGCCCATGAAAAATCTTATTGGTGTTATCTATTGTTCTATTGGAAGTTTTGTTTATTATCCTCTATTGCACTACGTATTAGAAAATTTTAATACTGTTGAACCTTTCAAAACTAATCCTGTTACGTAAAACCGATAACCTGCCAAATATGACAAAAAATTTAATCCATTAAGTTTGTTTTTGCTAATATAGTTTATAATGTTTTCAATCAGATACCCTCTCGATAATCTGCATATATGTACGTATGTATATGTATACGTATCAAATTATTATACGTAGAAACATATTCGAATTGTTAGAATGAATTTTTTATAAAAAAAAAAAAGAATTATTTACCAACACTGAGTGATTACGTATCGTATACGTACTGTACGTTATCGTCAGGAGTAAATCTTAAAAATGATCAACGCGAAAGCCTAAAGTTTTATTTTTTATTTTTGGCAACACATAACAAACCATGACTTTAATTTAAGGCATTAGTACAACAAATGAAAAAATGTTAGTTTCGGCCCCTGTTGTTATTATATGAATAAATATATACGGATATATATATACGATTATATCATAATGACAATATTAAGTCTTAACGGTTACGTAATTAACGAGACTTAATACGTAATTTTTGTTAAGGTGATAACAGTACCTATTCGAAAATAGTTAGCGTGAGTTCAAATATAATAATAATTGTAAACGAAGTTAATTGTAGTAATGACGAAATCAACTTCAAAAAAAAATATATAAAGGTGAATTGATTTCAGTAAGCAGAAAATTATCAAAACCAATCTTCCAATTGCAAAAATGTCTGAACAACCAAGTAAACTCAACGCTAGTGCTACTTACTATACCGGCGCTACCAAGGAAACTGGTAATCAAAATTTTTTGACATGAAAATGTTTGTCAAAACAAAAAAAGAAAATGTATTTTTTTTTTAATATTAACATTTTAAATTAAAATAGTTGGCGACTTAGTCGGTAACGAATCCTTGAAAGCTTCAGGTCAAGCTGCTCAAGTTGAAGGCAACGCAGAATATGATGCCGCAATTAAGGAAGCACCACCATCAAAATTCAATGCCAATTACAATGCGACCGTGGGTGCGGTTAAGGAAACAATCGGATCCGCTATTGGACATACCAGTTTGGAGAAGTCAGGTGCTGAACAACGTAGAAAGGGAAATGAGGAATTGGAAGCGGCCAAAATGACCGATTATGTTAGTGGTGCTGGAAACAAGGTTAAAGGAGCAGTACAGGAACAAGTAGGCATTATTCTATATACATAGATATTCGCCTTCTTTTTTTTAAGCTCAGAAACTAATAAATAAACCGACAGGTTGGCGCAACTATTGGCGATAAGCGAATGGAAGCTGAAGGTGCCGCCACTAAAATTAAAGGCGTAAGTTTTCTAGTGAGATAGTGTTTATAAGTTTGATACTCTTCTTAATGCTTTGCACATATATTTTTTCATAATAGGAAACTGAAATGGAGAGGAATAAATAAATTGTTCTTCGAATTTGGTTTATAAGATTTATTTATGGCACAAATTCATTAACTGGATAGTATACCTAGTTATATCGATATATACGTTACTTCAAATCTTAGCTTTAGGCAATATATTGTATATACTTTGCATGTTAGCATTAAGCATTTAAATAATAAATTATTTTAATTTGTCTATGAATTAAAATTATATTATGCAAATTTCTTAATCCATAAATGTTGATAATACGTACGTACATGTACGTACAGTAGCCAACAAAAGTAACGCCCGATTTTTGCTCAATATGGAAATTTTTTTATTAATAAAAATTTGACC
>CAJVPZ010004063.1:0-10343 GCA_910592135.1 Racocetra fulgida | reverse complement strand
GATAAAATAACTTAATAATAAATAATTTTTTTAAAAAAACTTTTTTATAAATATATTCTTTTAAATATAAAGAATAATATTATAGAAAATTTTTCTAAATATTAATTATATTATTTTTAGGTATTTTATTTTGAAGATTTTTGAAGATTTTTTAATGTGATTAGATGTCATGCACTGTACTAAAAACTTTTTCTTCTTTTTTTATTGAAAAGCACTCATATAAGCCCTTTTTTTTTAATGTTAAAGTGATTACTTTGGGTCTAGCATGTTTTATTAAACTTTGGATCGAATGTCAAGGCAACCACATGGGCTACCCCTGACTTTGTTATATTAACAAGAATATATTTTAGCTATATCTGTGCCTTTTAAGCATCTAATTAAGTAATTCCTTATTATTAAGTATTACACTAGATGCTATATCTATAACCCACTATTACTTGAGTTATCTAATTAAACTTTCTGATCAATTTAGTACTGTCAGATATTCTCACCAAAGAGGAACTGCTGCTAAGGCTTTTTAGAACTACTTTATCCTCATAGTAAATTTACTAGAGTGGTCCATATCCCACATATGTATTATCTAGATTTTTGGTAACTTATGCTTAGGCCGTGGCCAAGTACTTGTGGCTTTTTACCTCCACTATTATTATCTACTCTGTACTTTTACAAAGTTTACCCAAACCCCAGTAGCTACTTTACAGACTATCAACAGTATTTCGATACCAACTAATAGTATTCCAAACTTCCAATCCAAATAGTCTAAGAAGAATCAGTAGGTGTCTTCTAGTATTCTGAATAAATTTCTTTTTTTCTGGCTGATCTGGGGCCTGGTTAATGTAGTGCTTGCCAAACGCTTAATCCTTGTTCAGTTTATTGCTAGTGTCTGATTTTCCAGATAATAATTCTTTATATAGTACCATTGAAGATCTGTGCTACTTTTCTATTTAGAACTTCCCAAGTGGGCTTTCATATCTCCTAATTCCTTAGATTTATTTAGCTGCTTTACTCAGATTTTGTATAACTTATGTATTACATTACATTCTACAACCTCCCAATATGAGTTGGTGAGACCAAAGTCACAGATGCTTACCCGATTGATATGTCATATAGTTTTACCATAACTCATTTTCACAAATTCGAATTTCATTGCCAGTAGGATTCAAACTTTTGTCCTGTCGCTTGAAGGTGTGACAACTTACTAACTACACTAAGTTGCTACACTCTACTTATATAAGACCTATTCTCAAGACTAAAATATATATTTATAAAAATAAAATAACTAAATATACAGTAAGAATTAATTGTCTTTTTAATTTAGAGTATATATGCTGATAAAATTATTTTGTGATCTAAAACCCAAAATTAAAATTTGAAGATGAAATTGTTTTTAACTTATTTTCTTAAAAGACAAAATTTTTTAATACTTTTTTTAAAAAAACAAAATTATAAATAATATAACTACCTAAATTAGATTTGCTTTTACATATAAAAATTTAATTTGCTCTAATAAAGATGAATTAGAGTTTTTTTCAAATCTATTTTGGTACTATATATTGCCGAAAATAAGCTACTACTGAAAATAAGCTATTTTGCAGTATTTTTTTAAGAAATATAAAAATTTGCAAATTGTTTTTATATATAAAACTCAAAATTTTACTAAGTAAACTGGCTTTTATCTCTTAACTGAATTTGTTTAACTCATCAAGTTGCATATATTTTAAAAGTTTTACCCAATTTAGACAAATATCCATGAAGATATTTTAATTTTTCTAAAAAATTTAATATTTTGAAAATAAGCTATTTGTAAAATTTTTGTGTAACTTTTTGGCCAAAATGGTAGCTTATTTTTGATCACATATGTAATATATATATAGATATAAAACACTATAGATGTTTTTTACTGTAGTAAAATTTATAAAATTTGATTATATTATAATACTTTTAAATAGGTTTAGATCCCATAGCTTAGTAATTAAGCTCTCAAACCCCTACAGACAAGGTTGATGGTTCAAGTCGAGCTGGAAGCAAATTATTTAATTTGTCTCTGTAACCTTAGGGAGCCATAATTGAATGCAAAGCCCTGTGGCTAAGTCTAAGTGCAAGTATGATTCTGAAATAGGAAGTTCTGGAAAGAAATCCAAATGTGAAGGGTGGACACTATGTGTAACAGTGGTATTACAGAAGACTGCGGCTATGAAGATTGCACAAGTAAGTTCTTTGAGACAAAGCAGCACCAACATCCTTGTATCTTCAGTTTAGGCAATCCAACATCTTTATACCCAACTTGTGGAGTACTTGCTTGGAAGGGTAGTCAATAAACTGCATGAATTAGTCTTTATCTGGATTGAAAATACAGGTACTTGATTGGAAGAGTAATTATCATTACCAAAAGTTAGAGTAGTGAGAAAAGTGGTGAATATATGGACAGACTGTAATAAAGAATTGGCCTTATCAGAAGCAGAAGCACCTCTGGCAGTGCAGAATAGAAATACTATAGAAAAGCAAGAATATGAAGGTTGTCTAACATTCTGAGTACATATAAAAGTACTGAATCAGGCTCCGGTCATACCTATATAGAAGTCTATAACAAACAAGTTTAAGATCTACCAACCTCTGGTGTTTATAATTCAGATAGTAGTACAGCATCACTGGGGTCAATATAACTCCCTGAATATAATCAAAATTGTCCTGGTCTTGTATAATAACATGCTGAGAGCAAATATAATATGGTAGTATAGTGTCACTAAAGTTGATATAACTCCTTAGATACAATCAGAATTGTCCTGTATATCTATGAAATAAGTCTTAAACCCCACTATAGCAGGTAGTACTTAAAAGAATAGAGGAATGCACTGAGCAACTATATAACATTAAGACCTGAGGCATCTGTGGTTAAACTGCAGCAGCAGAAGCTGGCTTGAGATACAAGTTAGTAGTACTTGGGCAAAAATGTGGAAAGGAATACCCGTTAACGAAATACCAACTCTGTTATATGATGAACCTAATTAGGCAGCAGTTTCTGGCTTAAGATACGAGTTCCTGCAAATCCTAGACCTTTGTTGGAATTTTCTTAGAAGAACTAATAACATGGCACACCAAACTGGGAGATTATCAGAATCTATAATCTGAATATTACCAATTTGGAAGTTATATAGAAGCGAAAAGGTGGGTGATGCAGAGAACATAGTTTAGCTAGATATAGTGGTTTCAGAATACAGGAGTAGTATCGAATACAGGTCTAATCCTCCTCACCAATGGGCAGTTTAATAGTAATATCTTTTCAGAGTGGGAGTTACTCTGACTGCTAGTGTTGATTTTAGGCATAGTGTGCTGCTGGTGCAACTAGAATATATTTGGGCACCCATTAGAGCAGCTGGATAAAGGTCGAATAGCTGATTGGATTAGCATAGCCTAGTAATAGATTGTAATATAGTTCAAAAATTATATATGTATCTACAGATAGATCTAATAAAGGCTTCACCGGCTTTCCTAGCTAAGTTTAAAAAAAATATATATATATATAATACTTTTAAATATATAATAATTTATCTATATGATAAAAAATATATTTAACCAAAAGTCTACTTTAATATAAAAAAAGATAATAAGTTTCTAATAAAATAATTACTATAAATAATTAATAATATTACTTTTATATTTATTAGATTTATATAAAAAAAAATATAAAGTGAAGAGTATAGTAACTTAATAAAGTGATGAAGTTGTTATACCTTTAAGCAATCAAATATAAGTTCAATTCTTATAAAAAATGAAAATTGAATTTTGAAAAAATCAGATTAACAACTATCATTGTAGCTGAGAAAATTTAAAACACTGTAATTGTGATTATATCAAGTAATAGTTATGCTAGAATTAGAAGATATTAATGCATTTATATAATAAAGAAGTTATATAAAGATATGCAAATTGGTTTAGTCAGTACAAACTTTTGATAAGTATTTAGGATTACAAAAAGTTCAAAGCTGATATAACAATAAGATATTTGTTTAGCAAGTTCTGAATAAAGAGATAATATAAACTTTTGATAGTACTAAAATAAGCAACATCTAATACTGGTCAAATATATAAAAATCAACTTAGCCAAATGTTAATAAATATCGACCTAAAAATAATCTAAAATCGTCTATATAAAAAAAAATCAAACCAAAAAATTCTAAAATCGTCTATATAAAAAAAAATCAACTCAATTCCACTTATTATTCAACCTGATATTTATATAGCAATTCGAAGGGAAATTGACATCTAATTTTAGATCGATAATTAGGAAAATCATATCAGTACAGTAGATTTGCAAAATTGAAAGTCTCTGGATTTAACAATACATAATAATAATATGCAGAGTTTGTTTTACAACTATATTGTTAATCTGGAATATACAATAATGTGATCAATTTTTTGTCTTTTGTTTTTTTTAATCTTTTTTTTGTTTTTCTTTACCAGATCAACATAAGTATATACTTTTTCTTTCCTTTTACTAATCTGTTTATTTTTTCTTTTTATTAGTGTTTTTTTGATGATGTTTTTAGTTCATCATGTTATTCTAGTTTCTTGATACTAGTCTAGTTTCTTGATGTTTTAGTTTTTTGATATTGCTTTAGTTATTTAATATTTTAGTTTTTTCATATTGTTTTAGTTTCTTGGTATTAGTATAGTTATTTAGAAATGATAGTATCATGATAGTTGTATATAATTATATATTTTAATAAAAAAAATATATAAATTAATATTTAATTTATTATATACTCTTATTTGTAAAAATTTTTTGCAAATTTGTATACTTTATACTAAAAAAAATTTTTCAATTATAATTTTTCTAACTATCAACTATATCTTTAACTATCAACCATAAATCAGATGCCAATTTCTCTTCAAATTTTTATAAAATATAGGAGATTGAATTGCATATATTTGACCTATATAAGATTAGTACAACTAAATAAAGATTAGGTATTTAGCAAGATACTTTATTAACTAGGCTACCAAAATATTGACTTGAGAAAAAGAATTAGTAAATATTAAGAAACTACTATTTTTTTTTTTTTTTTTTAATGTTAAGGTGACCACTTGGGGGTCTAGCACATTTATTAACTTTAGTTGCAAATGCTAGAGCAGCCACAGGACCACTTCTAACTTTGTTACATTAATAAAGATACATTCTAGCCATATCTATACCTTTTGAGCATCTAATTAAGTAGTTCCCTATTACTAAGTACTACACTATATGTCATACCTATAACCCACTATTACTTGAGTTACCTAATTAAACCCTCTGATCAACTTAGTGCTGTTGGATATTCTTCTCAAAGAAAAACTGCTGCTAAGACCCCTTAGGACTAATTTATCCTTGTGGTAAACCTACTAGAGCAGTTTATGTCTTACACATGTATTACCTAGTTTTTTAGTAACTTACATCTAGGCTGTGACCAAGTACTTGCGGTATCTCTCTGCTACCATTACCTACTCCTTGCCCTTGCAAAGTTCATCTAAACCCCAGCACACACTTTACGGACTAACACCGACTTTTCTTCACCAACAGTATCCTAAACTCCTAATCTAGATAGCCTAGGAAGGGACCAGTGGGCGTCCTCTTAGTATTTCAATTAAATCCTTTTTCCTCATTTATATGGAGCCACCCTATATACTTGCGGCCTGGTTAGTATTAGTATCTTGCCAAACACCCAGTCCTTATCTAGTTTATTGCTGGTGTTCGATCACTGATGATTATCCTTTATATAGTACAGTCAAAAATTTGTGCTACCTCTCTACTCGGGACTTGCCAAGTGGGATTCTGTGTGCTCTAGTCCTTGGATTTACACAAATGTTTTACTTGGATTTCATGTAACTTTTGTGTCACTCTATTGTTTCACATCCTTCCAGTACAAGCTGGTATGACCAAGGCTACAGATCCGATGATCCATCAAATTATACACAGTCTGCTATAACACATTCCTTAAATTCGAATTTTGTTGCCAATGGGATTTGAACTCTTGTCCTGCCACTTGAGGGTGTGACAACTTCACCACTTCACTAAGTCACCACACCCTAAACCGGTATTCTTTTTGATCAAAAAAACTAACTAGAGATACTAAAAGCAGAAGAAGGGTTTGGGTTTTGTAAGTTATTGGTTAAGCTTCCAAACTCCACAGACAAGGTCAATAGTTCGAGTTAGGCTAATAGCAAAATATTAATTTACTACTATAATCAATTGGAGCCAAATCGAATGCAAAGCTCTGTGGAAGTCCATGTGCAAGTACGAAATTAGATTAGAAATTTTTGAAAAAAGACCCAATTATGGAGTATAGACATTATGTGTAGCAGTGGCATTACAGAAGGTTAAAGTTATTAAATATTATGCAAGTAAGTCCTTGTAGGCAGGCAGCACTAACATCCTTATACTTCTAGTTTAAGCAGCACCAATATTCTAACAGCCAACTTGTAGGAAATTTGATTGAGAGAGTAATCATCAGATTGTGCATATAAGTCCTAAACTGGTATTGCAATACAAGATTTGATTAGGAGAGTGATATAACAATAACTAAAAATTGGAGTAGTAAAAGAAGCGATGAATATAAGGACAGCATGTGATAAAGGATTAGCTTTACCAGATTTGAAAGCACCTTTGGCACCTTGTATAGAAAAACTAAAATTAGAAGATTCTAAATATAGAGTGAAGGTTCTTATCTAGAAAACATGTAAATTCGAAATAGCTAGAATACACCAAGCTGGTAGTACTTAAAATAGTATGAAACAGATATAACAGCATTGCAAAGATACACCAACTTTAGAATACTAACCAAGTTGTAAAATATCCAAGTTGGAAGTAGTCAAGTATTACAAAATCCTGTTAAAAGTAACCTGTCTGGTTATACAATATAGCCTATATCCAATCAACTATGGAAGGTTCTGTCTGAAAATAAGAATATAGTATGCAAGTACAAATAAATGATTATAAGAACCACAAAGGCTAATATCTTAAAAAAAAAAAAAAAGTCTAGAAAGGACGTTAGTAGATAACAGACAAGAAGACAGTTAGAAATAATAAATCTGGTATCTGAAGAGAACACCAACAATGTCTACTATCAAATTAGAAAGTAACTCCATTATGAAGCCTTAATTACAATATCTATTTGGAAGTATATTTGTGACTTAAGTGAGTAATGTGAAGAATATATATAAAATAATAATAAGGATAGTTTAAAGTACAAAAAATTCTAACCATATATAAACAGAATATAGTTAGTTTAGATAAGAAATTAGATTATAGATAGAATAGTCTAAATTTCATAATCTTCTAATATATAGTTCTGTATATAAATTCGAATAAAATAGTAAAACAGCATATTATGTTAATAAAAGACATGAGGCAAAACTTCACCTTTAAAAAAAATAAAAAATAAAAGTAAAGATATTATATATACTTAAAAGAAAGTATCAAAATTTGAATAAACTCTATAAGAGCAGAATTAGATAATAGTAATAGAAATAAAAAGTTGCAAATATTTGTTCTTAGACTTAATATAAGTTAAAAAAATATAAAGTAAAGGATGTAGCAACTTAGTGAAGTAATAAAGTTATTATATTTTTAAATAATCAAATACAAGTTCAATTTTTATAAAAGACAAAAATTGAAATTAAAAAAAAATAAATTCAGCAACTATTGTTGTGACTAGAAAACTTAAGACTTTATAACTGTAATCATATTAAGTAAAGTATGCCAAAATTAAAAAATCTTAGAGCATTTATATAATAAAGAAATTATACAAAAATATGTAAGCTAGTTTAATTAGTACAAACCTTTAATAAGTCCTTAGAGTTACAAAAAGCTACAAAGATGATATGGCAATAGAATGCTCGCTTGACAAATTTTAAATAAAAAGATAATATATACAAACTTTTGATAGTATTATTAAAATAGACTATACCTAAGGTTAGTATAATTAAACAAAGATTAGATATTTAATAAGATACTTTACCAACCAGATACTAAAGCATTTATTGAAAAAAAGAATTAGCAGATACTAAAAGATTAATATCTCTTCTAGGTCATCTGAATTAATAGTTTAAAAAGAACTAAAAGATACTAAAAGTGAAAAATATTAGATAGACTTAAAAAGAAGTACTAGATTTGGGTAAGCTCTACAAGAACAGAATTAAATAATAGTAGTAAAGATAAAAGGCTACAAGTATTTGTCCTCAAATTTAATATAAGTTATCAAAGTTTAGATTAGTCAGATTGTGAGTATGAAAGGCTTTAGTAAGTTTACCTTAAAGATAAAGTAGTTCTAAATCAGTATTTGAAAATAAAAGGATATTACTGTTATTTAGTTAAAAAAATAATATATAATGCAAAAAGTTTAAATAGATAACTCTTAGTTGGTTTATAGATATAGCATCTAGTATAGAACTTAGTAATAAATAAACTATTTAAATAGACAATCAAAAGTTGCAAGTGTAACTAGTTGTATTTTCAAATATATATATAGTATAGATACTATACTATAAAAGTTAAACAATAATCAAATAAAAAAATATAATATAAAGCTACTTTAATATTAAATATATATATATAAAGAGGATATTCTATAGAATAGATAAGCAATATAAGAAATAAGCTTCGTTAATGATTAGTAATTATTAATTTTTTAATAGTGAAGTTGTAGAGTTTGTAGAGTTTGCTCATCTATTTTATAAATCATCTATAAAGATATGATAACTTAGTATAGTTGATAAGTTGTTATATCTTTAAGTAGCAGAACAAAAGCTTAAATCCTACCAGCAATAAAATTTGAATTTATAAAATATTTATAAAAGACTATATTTATTAAAGTTGTATTTGTAATATAATTATATTAGCTTGAATTAAAAGGTTGTAGAACAATAGTATAATATATAAATTATACAAATCTAAAAGAAGCAACTATATAAAACTAATGAATTAAAAGATATAAAAGCCTGCTTAACAAAATCTAAGTAGAGAGATAGTATAAATACTATATAAACAATTATTATTTAGAAAATCAATAAACTAAATAAAACTAAAGTATTTATAAAACACTCTATCAACCAAACTATTAAAGAAGTAATCAGAGAGAAAAAACCTAATTGTAAAGACTAAAAGCAAATTATAGGCTTTTTAAACTATTTAAATTGAAAGTTTGGATAGCTAAAAATATTATTAATGGTTTATAAAGTGTATAATAAAGTTTGGATAAATTCTACAAAGGCAGAAATAGATTATAGTAGTATAAATAAAAAGATACAAGTAGATTTAGTATAAATTATAAAAATTTAGATTAATCAAATTGTAGGTATAGAAAGCTTTAACAATAATGTCTTAAGAATAAATTTGTTCTAAGAAAATAGATCAGAATCCAGAACTTCTTGACTAACAAATATAATAGAAATATACTGATAATATAAGCAAAGTTATATTACAAAAAGTTTAAAAAGATAATACTCATAGTTAAATTACAAGTATAATATCTAATATAAAACCTATAATATAAGTTGTAGATAAACTATTAGATTTTCTTTAATATAGGTGAATATATATAGATTATTACAAAATTATACTATATAAAACCTATCTAATTCAATTCTTTCTGATGATCACTTGTATCAAACTTATAGCTAATGAAAACAAAAACTTGTTGGAGAAAAGTAGAAGAAACAACTACAAATAACAGTTTTTATAGAGATCAAAGATTTTCATGTTTCCTCTGGACTCCTTTATATATTCAGTATGCAAGTTAAAAGCATTCTTGTACAAAATAACTGGCAAGAAGGTGGTGCCCTTGTACAGAAAATTTTAATAGAAGCTCTGCTTCTGCTGACGAAATTATTGATAGTTGGTCTAAGGAGAACAACAAGTGAGTTTTCAACACATTGTTTACCAAAGTTTAAGGCTACTTGCAAACCGAAACCCTATATCAAACTCCACTTTTTGCACTTTTCGAAATTTTTACCAAAAAGTGTGAAAAATGGCGTACTTCTAACAAAAGATCGACACAGTAACAGCTGCTGAAAAAGGAAAATCACGTATACGTATACATGTCTACTTTGGAATGAATAGTAGTAGATAATGTAATAATATTTGAAGCAATACAGAAGACCCGCTAACCTAGTTGAGATAGCACTAAAAGTTTCAACCTTGGAGCTCTACTTCAAGACCGGATGGTTTTTAATATTTTTACATCCTGGATATAGACATAAATAATTAGCATAGAGTTTAGTTTAGTTTATTTGTAGTACTATATAATTTTTACAATCCAGCACGGGTTTAATAGTGCTATCTTTGTTTCTTTTCTTTGTTTTCTTTTTTT
>CAJVPZ010004062.1:0-10344 GCA_910592135.1 Racocetra fulgida | reverse complement strand
TTAGATAGGCGCGCTCCACATTCGGGCTTATAGTAAAATTTATATATAAAAAAAAAATATTTTGTTTAGATGACTCGCAATTTGCCTATTAAATAAGTTATTATAAATATTGTTATATTTAGTGATAACAACAGAACTAATTTCTAAAAAGAATTATAATTTATAACTAATATTAACTATACTTAGTTAACTTTAGAGTTGAATAAACAATCCACAATATTCTAAAATTGTTATAATTTCTTTCTAACCAAATTATTATAACAAGCTACACAATATAAGCAAGACTTAAAAAATAGTTAGATACATTAGTAGATAATTGCAAACAAAAAGATAGTTCTTTTATTATTATAAAAAAAACCTTAATTAAAATGAATTAACTCTTTACCCAGTTGAAACAAGCTTAAATATTCACTAATATTAATAATAAATAATCTAAGCTCTTTTATAGATTCATATTTTTAGAAGCCTAATAGTTTATTTGCTTAAACTAAACCTTTTATAAATTTTTCTAGTCCTGATTGTTTAAATAGTTTAACTTTGTTATATTCATTATCCACAATTAAAGTCAATCTGTGAAATAGTCAACCTATTTATTATTAAGTTTGTATTTCTGAGCCTAAGAATAGATACATGTCTCCTAATAATACTAAAAGATTTTAGGTTTTTATAAATTATAATAAAAGAGATTTTTATATCCCCTTATAAGAAATTGTAATATCAGATATAAAAGATGATAATAATGGAGTTGGGGTCTGTGTTCTGATAAGAAACTTTATATAGTAGAATCTCTAACATTATAATATATCAAAATTTGACTTATTCTTATTATGAAATATTTTTCTTCTTCTAATTATAGCTTACTTCTTTAATAATAGCAATGCTGCTGATAACTTTAGTTAATCTAATTTATTTCTGCTATAGCATTTTTTCAGAACTAATTTTAGATAATCTACAAATACAACAATTGATATAATATTTTAACCAGTTGGTAAATATATTAGAAAGAAATAATAATCATAATAATAGTCTAAGAGAGATTTAGTTAGTTAAAATATCTATCTTTAGAAGTGAGAAACAAAATCTGTTATGTTGAATAGAAGAATATAAAGATGTTTATATAACCAATAATATAGTTAGTGATTTTACTAAATATGAATATTGATTTAGAATGTTCTACAAGAAATTCTCGAGTATTGATTAGTTTATATTTTATTTTTTAGTCAAAGTCTTCTAACTTTCATACAACTTAACTACTATTAATAATTTTATATATAAAAAGTAGAGAGACTATAGTCTTATAATCTGTAATCATTCTAAAATAATTACTTTTTTATAAAGAAGTAAATAAAACTTTAAAAAATCTTTCAAATTTTATCTATTTACTTCTAGTTAGTCTAGTTTTAACTTTTTTTAACTTAATAATTTATTTAGATATTTTTGTAACATCATATATTTATTTAGATTTATATTGTTTTGTAATTATATACTAACAAAATTATTTTGAGATCTAAAATTCAAAATTAATATTTAAAGATAAAATTGTTTTTAACTTATTTACTTAAAAGACAAAATTTTAATACTTTTTTTGAAGAGATAAAATTATAAAGAATATAAATACCTAAATTAGAATTGCTCTTATATATAAAAAATTTTAATTTGCTTTAATAAAGATGAATTAAGGTTTTTTGAAAATTTATTTTGGTGGTGTAATTCTATTTGTTATTCAGGTTTATATTATAGTTGTTGTATATTATAGTTTAAGAGTTGTTACTCTTGTTAAAATTGGTTTGCTGTCTTTAAAAGTAAATTTAAGCAGATTTGACAATAATATTTTTATTTTTTTATTCTTTTAGATACTAGAATTAAAGAATAAAAATAAAAATAATATTAGAGATATATTTACTATTGCATAATTATAAAAAAATTTTATTCAGCTAAATTAGATATTATTTAAATATTTTAGTATAGAATTTTAGTTAGAATAACTGATAGTGATCATCACTAGTATATAATTAGCCAATAATGATAAACTAAAAAAAAAATTTATTTTGTTTACTTTAGGGTTAGAGTGAGGCCTGATATTTTAGCAAATGTTAAATATATACAAAATTTAGCAAAAAATTTTTTTTGTTAGAACATTAAAAATAGTTTCCTAGATGAATTCTTGAGATATTGTCATTTTTTTAAAAAAAATCTTTATTTTTGTTATACAAATTGATTTGCACATTATACTTGATTCTGCAAATCTATTGGCTAATTATATATTGGTGATGATTATTATCAATTATAGTTACTAAAATTCTTTGGTATAATAATAAATTAAATATTTAGTGATATTTTGTTTTCTATTGGTTATAATTAAATAATTTTTCTATCATTTGATTCGTCTCAATAAGATAAATTAAATAATATAAAAATTATTCAATTCTGTTTAGTATTTAGTGATATATTTTTGTATTTGATATATATAAAATAGTAGTTATAATATTTATTTATTTAGAGTGTGATGATTTAGTAAAATAGTTAAGTTGTTGTACTCCTAAGCAGTATATTGGCAAATGGAAAGTTCAAAACTTACTGATAGTAAAATTTCGAATATTTTGCTTGTATAATAGCTACTGTCTTTTGATAATCAGTTGGAATAGAATCTCTGTAATTTTGGTAGTACTAATAAGATTGAGAGATCATAGAGTATTTGTGCAATGTATAAGTTATACAAAGGCATACAAGCTGGCATCAGACAGTGCAAACCTAAGATTAGTTCTCGTGATCATATTAATCTAAGAAATCAGAAAGATGAATATCTGCTTAGCAAAACCTAAATAGAGAGATAATACAAACTTTTGATAGTAGCTATTGAAATAGGCTTTATGTGAGGTCAGATAACTAGATGTAGCAAGAGCACTTGACAAGTTGCTTCACCAACCAGGCATCAGCTTAAGTATTGACTAAAGGAAAAGGATTAGCAAATACTACGAGACCGATATTTCTTCTAGGCCATCTAAATTGGTAGTCTGAGAAGACTGGCTAGGAGTACTAAAAGAGAAGGTATCAGGTTGTTTTGAAGGAAAGATACTAAGTTTGGATAAACTTTACAAGAGCTGAGTAGGTAATAATAGCAGCTTCATCTTACAAGTGTTTGTCTTTAGACTTGACGTAAGTTACTGAAATAAATTAGATAATATAGTAATAGTAAGTACCAAACAGCTTTAGCAGGTAATAACCTTGAAAATAAATTAGTTAATTATACTAGTAGTCTTATAGATAGTTTGTAACAATCTTAGAACTTGGACTGACTAATATATTGTATGTTCTGGGTAAAGTTAGATGAATTGGTATAGGAAACTCAGATCAGAGAGTTTAATTAAGTAACTTAACTAATAGTGGATTATAGATACAACATCTAGTATAGAACCTAAAATAGGCAGACTACTTAAATTAGATACTCAAAAGATGCAAATATAGCTAGAATGTACCCTTATCAGAATATACTTGTCTGAGGCCCCTATAATAAGAGCATTATATGATTCTACAATCTAATAAAAGCAAAAAGTCAAAAAAGCTAACCTTGACTATAAAAAAAAAAATTAATAGCTGTTTATTAGAAAATAATTATTCAGAATTAAATTAAATATTATAGATAGGCAGTATCATTTATCACCTGATTTTTTTTTATCAAAAGCTTATTCCCCTTCCCCCTCTTAATATATAATTTGATCAGGTCCTTAAATATAATTCTAAAATTTTTACCCCCTCCTCCTCTAAAAAATTACCTGATTTTTGTCATATCTCATAACAACTCTGCTTTCTGATTTAATTTTAGCTAGTGTTTAGATAATATTATTCTAAAATCTTGAAAGATTCTCTACAAGCCAAAGTGTAGATATAAAAATCTAACCTTAAAAACAATTGAAGAATTCATATATGCTAAAGTATAGGTGTAAGGATTCAATTTTGAAAAACAATTAATAAATTTTTTATAAGCCAAAGTGTAGATATAAGAATCTAATCTTGAGAAACAATTGAAGAATTTCTTATAAGCCAAAGTGTAGATATAAGAATCCAATTTCAAAAACATATTCTATTATTATCTTTTCTATTTTAGCTGCAATCTGATTTTAGATTTTACTTTATAACTGATAGAGTCACTAAATTATACAATAAATATATTAAAAATTATGAACACAAACACAACTAAAACTCTGCTCTTCTTTATACAACTTTACAAGCTTTAAATCTGAATCTTTCTTGCCAAGCTTGCTTCTCTTTACCAAGGACTAGCTCTTGTACTTTTCATTGAAATCTCTTTATAAAATTTTAGAATTGATATTTCAACACCTATTCTATTTACTCCTATACTTCTAAAACTACTGCAAACTTTATGTATTTAACTGTAACTTAAAACTGATATTCTATTCACACTGCTATTTGAGATATTATTTTTAGTTGTAATATAACTAAAATATCAGAAATCTTAGAGAAATTGCTCTTGTATTAATTAATAGATATACAAATCTCATCATTTTATCTACTATTAGTTTGAATACTAAAATGTCTTTGATTACTATATCAACCTAGCTTATAATTTTGAATACAAAAAACTAGAACAATTTAAAAGATATTTTGAAAACCTAGAACTCTTTATATATTATCAATTAGATGATGATTATAATTTTAGCTATCAAGATTAATAAATTATACAAAAATCATATTTTCTTTTAGTTTATCTTTTTATCAAGATAAAACAGATAATCTACATTATCAACTTCTTCAACATTTATTTTAAAATATATTTGAAATACTCCAAGAACAATTTATTAAAATAGATCTTATCCCTCTTTCAGAAGTACAAATAGAAGAATATACTTTATAATGAAAAGAAGCTTTATATTCAGAAGAGTCAACTCAAAAAGACAAATCTGATAATACTATTTAAAAAATCTTTATCTTAACTAAAACCTTTGAATTATCAAAAAATTACAAAAAATAACTTAACAATAAACTATCTTTACAAGACTTATTCAGAAATAATTTACTATCATTAAAACAACCTAAATGCAACCTATTACTACTATAACCACCTATAATAACACCTGCAAATATGACCAAAGCTGTTATTTTCAATATTGCTGCTAATACAATAACTAATCTAGTTAATGCTCTCATATTAAATAAAAAAAATTTTTTTTTAAAATTAATTTTTTTACTAATAGTAGAATAGCTAAAAGAATTTGAACAAGCTGCTATTGCTAACAACTGGAGTGCTGTTTAACAACTTGTCTTTGTCTCAGCTTATATAAAAAAAATTGCTAATAAATAGTTCTGAAGTCTTGATTCTACTAGGACCCCAAGTAATACATAGATAGGTTAGATCTAAGTTTGCTTATTTTCATGCTAAATTTGCTTCAAAAATGCTTATTTTTGACCAAAATTTAAAAAAATTTACTAAGTAAAAATGCAATGTTTATTGAATTTTCTTTAAAATTTTCTTTTTTAGTAACCTCTAACTTATCTATGTATTACTCGGGGTCCTATTCTACTCTCAATACTTTCAAAGATGAATAGAGTCTATCAGAACCAAAGCTTCTATCATCTCTTCAAAACTAAATTTAGCTCTACTAATCAGAAAATCAAATAACAAAACCAATTCTTTGAAATTAAACAAAGTCAGACTTAGTTGATATCTATATAATCCGTTTCAAAAAGTTGCAAGTTTATATAGATCCTACTGATACTTTTTTTTGATAATTTTATTTTACAACTTTTCATTCAAAGATTTAGACCTAAATATACTATTGATGTTCAAGCTAAAATATCTGCCAACTTGAATCTTGCTATAGATGCTGCTTGCAATTAAGTAAATAGCTAACTTATATTTTCACTTATCACAGATACAGACCAAGCTATCAAACAATTAACTGACTAAATAGCTTAATTTAGCATTAATCTTGCTTAATAAAATCTGCTCCTATCTCTGTTCATTATGCTAAAAACACTACCACTGCTAATAGAATTAAACAACTTCTTATCTGCCACTATTATAAATATACTAAACATTTTATTGCTCAATATCATGCTAAACAAAAGAATTAATTATTATTATGAAACAGAAGCTAAGATTATTATAGTTACTAAAGAAATAATCTATTTAAAGCCAAAACAAAAACTATATCAAATCCTTTAATCAAAGTAGATCTAGAGATAAGAATAGATTTACGAGCTGCAATAATTATTTGCAATATTGAAACTATTTTTAAGAACGAGATAGCTACTACTCTTATATTGAAATTCTAAATAATTCTTCTATCACTTACTCTCTCCTTATTATTATAATGACAACTATCTTAACCAGAACTTCAAACACTCTTCTTCTATAAACCAAAAGAAATGATAAACTCTGCTAAATAATCCTTCTATTCAAAGTGCTCTTTTTGCTTATTTAAGTTAGAAAGCAAAATCTTTTGCTATTTCTTCTAAACCAACTACTATATCTGTTAAGTGCAATATTAAAATTAGTAAGGGAAATGTAGGAAATTACATGATTTTTTAGAAGAAGAGAGGGGTATCAAATCTATCATATCCTAAGAAAAATAAAATTTAATTAGTTAAGTTTTATCACAGGGAGGAGATCTTATAATAAACAGATATTATGTAATTTACTGCATAGTCCTAACAGATCTTATCAAGCTATTGTAAATAGCAGAATATCTATTAGTATGATTATTTATAAAGTAGTTTAAAAACTAAGACTTAAAAGCAAACAAGCCTCAACTAGCTTTATTATTTTTATCACTAGAACTTCTTCTTAATCTCTAAAAATTATTTGAAACTTGCCTATTCAAATCGAAGAAATATTCTTATTACTAAAGTGGTAGTTGCTACTTCCTATATAATATTTTTTAGAAATAACTGGTCCAAGAAAGTTGAAGCCAGTTATAATTGAAAGAATAGCTATTATTCTTTTAAGTAAAAGAATTACAAATATCATACTCCTATAATTTACAAAAATAACCAACTATTATTTGCTCAATTTATTATAATTAACTCAGAAAAGCTAAATCTATATAAATAGAAATTAGACATATTGCAGTTCATTACCTTCTGCAAGTTCAATAATGAACCTCTTGTTGAATCTGTAAACAAAACTAGTTATACTGAAACTGCTTTAATAACAATTATTATGAGTATAATAAATTCAGATATATTGCTATAGACTGCCTTTATAGTTCTCTATGAAACAAAACAAAGCATATTAGTATAGCTGTAACCCTAATGAAGTAGCTGCTCAAAAGATCTATTATTATAGCAATAAATATATTTATTATTGTTGCTAATACAAGATCACAGAAAAATTAGAACATTTTAAAATCTTTAACACCTAATTAGTATGCTGTATATACTATATAGACTTTCACTATAATTTGAATTGTGCCGAATCTAGAAGTATCTATTTCTATATTAAAGATAAAAAACAAGAAACTTTTATTATATACAAAATTTGTCAGCATTTTAATACTCAATTCAAAATATATAATATTGAAAGTATTATCGAAGCTTTTTAGTTTTGCAACCTTAAACATATATATATATACAAAGCCAGTTAAGATAACCTTTACAACTATAATTATAACCTCTAAACCAAATACAGAACTATATCACCTTCTTTAGAAACACAGAATTCCAATACAAAATAAATCAGATATATGTCTTCTAACTTGCAAAGATCCATTAGCAAGAAAATAATTAAGATATAACTGAAGCACTAGAGTCTCTTATAACTAATTAGACCAACTAGTCATAAAATAATAATAAAATAAGCCTTATCTTTTAAGCTAAATAGGATCTACTAAATAAAGATAAAGAGTTTTAGTTATAAGCAACTCTTAACCAGTCCTTCAACATTAGCTATCCAGACTTTTTGTAAAGAGTTAACCTTTGCTAACCTTTGTTAAAGCTTTATCTATTTATTAATTTTTATAAAGAGTGTCTGTATATCAAGCATCAAGACAAACTTGACAAATTTAATAAAATCTGTATTAATTATATTGCAGTATGTTTTTTATCTTTAGTTTAGAAATAACTTTAAAAGAAGATTTAGACCAACCTGCTTCTAGTCTTAATATTTTATTTAAATAATCTGAATCTAATGATCTACTGAGCTTTGACTTAATACTCCCATAGTAGAAATAAAATCTAATACTCTAATTACTACTTCAGAATCAAGTATTTCCTTATCTTTATTGCTACTAGGGATTAAAACCATTTAATTGTTTAAAATTGCTCTATAATTTCAAGCATAATTATATTGATCATGGGCCAGAATTATCTTAATGCTGGCCAAGTTAAATAATTAAACGATTAAATGATTAAATAATTAAATAATTAAAAAAAATTTTAGGTAGTTCCAATTCCTAATTGTTATAACTCTAACAACAAGTAGCCTATCAAAGTTAGCTTATTGCATAACTACAACAGAAGGTTAAAACTCTTGAAAATTTTAACTAACAGCTTATACAATTATAAAGTAAAGATAGTTAGTATGCTTATTAGTATGCTGCTTTATTTGCTATCTTTATTGAATCACAAATTTTTAAATAATTCTAGACAAGATAAAAAACTATCTGAGGATACAGACATTAATGATCTCAACTTAACTCTAAGATATATATATACTATCAATACTCTTATCTTTTATAAAGAGTATATGACTTTAAAAAAAACCTCATTAAATATTAGACTTCTCTTAGAATATAAAAAAAGAAAATTTAGATAATTTTTAGAAAATTTGCAGATCTATTTGCATCAGACATTAATAAACTAGAACAAACTAATCTAGTTATTTATAGAATTTATACAGAAAGATGTACTCTTTATAAATTCTTAACCTTATTTGATACCTTTAAGTAAACAAAAATTTGTTAAAGAAAAAATCTAACAAATACTAGACAATAAGTTAATACAACTATTAAATAGC
This sequence comes from Racocetra fulgida, assembly GCA_910592135.1. Taxonomy (NCBI): domain Eukaryota; kingdom Fungi; phylum Glomeromycota; class Glomeromycetes; order Diversisporales; family Gigasporaceae; genus Racocetra; species Racocetra fulgida. The sequence goes on along the minus strand of CAJVPZ010004062.1, from coordinate 1,370 downwards.
CTATAAACCTTACATATTATATTAATATAAAAAAAAATAGCAAACTATGTTTCTGTATAGATTACAGAAAGCTTAATAGTATAACTAAGAAAAATGTTTATCCATTGTCTTGAATTGACAAAATTTTAAATATTCTTACCAAATCTTATTAGTTTTCTATATTAAATCTTGCTAATAGATATTGGCAAGTAGCTATGCATCTTAAAGACTATAAAAAAACTGTATTTGTTACTTGCTATAGAACTTATAAATTCAATATTATGCTTTTTAAACTTTGTAATATTTCTGCAACTTTTTAGCGATTAATAGACTAAGTTTATGATAAAATTGTATAAAAATTTGTAATAATATACTTAGATAATATTATTATATTCTTCAAGACCTTTGATAAATATTTGCAATACCTTTGTGAAGTCTTTACTAGGATCAGATATGCTGAATTACAGTTGAACATTAAGAAATATAATTTTTGAATACAAAAATTACTATTTCTAGAACACATCATATCACTTAAAAGAATTGCTTCAGATCTAAAAAAAATTAAAGCTGTTTAACAAATTCTATCTTCTAAAAATATAACTTAGTTATATTTCTTTCTAAAACTAGTAGAATACTTAAGGCAATATCATTTATTATCTGATTTTTTTTTATCAAAAGCTTATATCTCTCTTTCTCTTAATATATATTTTAATCAGGTCATTATATATAATTTTAAAATTTTTGCCCTCCTCTTTCCTAAAAAATCAATTGATTTTTGTTACATCCTTTAGACAGTTTATTTGTAACTTTTCTGCAATTGCAAAATTTTTAAACCAGCTATTACAAAAATATAAACTCTATAAATAGATCAAAGCTTAATATAAAGCTTTTATTGAGCTTAAACAGAGACTCACTATATTTAGATATACTGATTTTTGAAAAGTATTCATATTAACAACTGATACTTTTTATTATAGATTTAATATTATTCTTAGTTAACTTAATAGTTATAACAAGAAACATCCTGCAGCTTATACTAGTAAAAGTCCAAAAAAAAAAATAAATTATAGTACTACTAAACTAAAATATGTTGTTATAGTATAGGCTATTGAATTTTTTATAAATATCTTGAAACTACTAAGTTTATTTTAATTATAGACTACTATGCTTTTAAATAACTATATACTACTGAATCTAAAAGAAGATTAGCATAATAAATACTTAATAGACAATTCTCCAGTCAACTAAACAAAAATTTTTTTTTATATATAAATTTTACTATAAGCCTGAATATGGAGCTGCTCTATTTAAAACTTTTTTTACTAAGTAAATCATTCTTGGTCTTGTAACAAAAGTTGTAAAGCTCATCAAGATGCATCTAATAGTAGTAA
>CAJVPZ010004061.1:0-10347 GCA_910592135.1 Racocetra fulgida | reverse complement strand
TGGTAAGCAAATGCTGTATTCTATTGGATCACATGCTATCTCTGCTAACAAGTCTTGTTGGTCTTTTTTTTTTATTTCTTGTATCTCTTTTCTAATATTTTTAATTTCATCTCTCATGATGCTTTCTATTGGTGCTTCTTTGTCTTTTTTACCTTTTTTCCCTTTAATTCTTATTCTTTGTCCTTTTCTTTAAGCCACTTATATAAACTTGCATCTGAGTTTGAAATTACTATAATTTCTGTTTGTTTGTCTTCTTTTCTCTCACTTTTGATTTGTTGTATTGGTTCTTCTGCACTTCTTCTATCTTTTTTTGTGTTCTTCTTCTTGTCTTCTTTTTTCAATTCTTCTATTTGTATATTTTCTTCTTCTTTTATTTTCATAATTTCTTTATTTTATTAATTCTTTTTTTGATTTCTTCTTTACTTATTTTGGTCATATATTCAATTAACTTTGAGTTTTAGCTTACCAATTTGACCTTAATTGCTCACTTTTCTATTTGGCCTTCTTCTATTCTTCTCATTTAGCTTCATTTAATATTATACAGAATCTTTATATGTAATTAATTCTAAGTTTGTGATCTTGTCTATATCTTTTATCATTAAACTTCTTGTTATATATTTTATATCATTTGGTGCACTGACTGAAACTTCCTTAGTGAGTTTTTCTAATTTATATTCATCATGTATTTTGATGCTGCTGTATATCTGCTTTCTATAAAGTTGTAAAAGATTATTTTTGCTATACTGTAATATCTATTAATTTTGTTAATAATCTATCTTTGCTTATATTGTCTGATAATCTAATCTAATTTTCTAGAAAATTCTATTGACAATTTTATTTGTTCTTTATATATAACTTTGTTGTTGTTTTGTTTTACATATGTACTTTTATTTTGTTTTTTTGGCCTATTTTAGATGTGTTTGTTTGTTTATATATTTGTGTGACTATTAATAATTTGTGTTCAGGGTTAGACTGAAATCCTCTTTTTTCCAAAATTTTTTTACAAAATTTTGGTTTTCTTAGATAGTTGTTTTGTACAAGTTTCTTTTTGCTTCTTTCTAAGCTCACTACCTGTTAATTTTATTGCTCTTTCTGTTTTGTTAGAGTTACTTGCAATATTTTTTATAGCTTTTGCTAAGTTTTTGTCTATTTTTGTGTCTGAGTAATTGTTGGGGAAAGTTGATTGATTTTTTGATAAACATATTAATAGGTGTTTTAGGAATTATGAAATAGCTGTAACTAAATAAGAAAATTTTATAAAAGCTAAGTAGATAAAATATAGTATTTATAATTTTAATAACTTGATATTACTATAGTTCACAAATCGATATAAATTTTTTTTTTGCTATTATCACAATTCTGAAACACCTAATAAAAATTATCTAAAAGATTTTTCAGTCAATCCAATTAAGTTATTATCTTAGTATAATAGATTTAATAAATTACTAAATTGTATATATACATATATCTATATACTGTATATATGTAACTTTATATTAAATCATATTGATTATTGTATCAGCATTATAAATGTTTTGCCAGTATTACAAAACTTTATAAGCAAGCTCTACAAAAGTTTTGGACAATATTATTTACAAAATTATAATAATTTTTTAACTTTATATAAAAAAAATATTACATATTGTATAATACTTTGTTCTACAGATAATTTTATTATTATAAATTTTGACATGCTCAATATTATAAATTTTTGGTTGATAGGTTTAGGTTGCAGATAACTTCTATAACTCTTAAGTTAACAAGTGCTCTGTCTGAGTCTTTAGTTTTAGTATTTTATAGATAAGAGAGTGGAGGGTATTATAGTATATCTAAGCTGCGCCACTAATTAAATTTTTATAAATTAATATTTAGGCTATACAAATTTAATATATTAGTTTTTATAACATGAAACTTTTAAACAGACCCGGCCGGCCGGCTTTTTTTTTTAAATTTCATATATAAAAATTTATAAAATTTTTTTAAAAAATTTTTAAAATACCCACCCGGTTATTAAAACATACAAAAATTTTTTTTTACAAATTTTCAAATTTTGACCCGGCCGGGTTATGAAAACCAATTAATTAAGTTTGCATGGTCTTATTTCTAAATTTCATTTAAACTAATTAATTTTACGCTTGACTATCTCTCAATATAAAAAAAAAAGAATATTATTACTAAAAAGATTTGTTTATCACAACTTTTTTGAAGGCAATTATTTAATCATATTTTATTAGGTGAGGTAATTGTGGCATACTTAAAAATGTTAAGATCTTCATACTATATAAGTTACCTGGTTGATAATTTTTATATGAATAAATCAAGATAGAATCTGATATTATAAAATTACATAATCTATTATGCATTACTAATGGTAGCATCAAATTTTTTTTTTTATATAAACGTTCCTCTTTTCTTTGCTCTAACTCAACTATTTTTTGTGCTTTTTTAGCTTCCTGATCAGCCTTTTTTTTGGCTGCTTCTTTCTTTTTTTGCTTTGCACTTTCTGCCTTCTTTTTTGCTAACTCATTTGCTTCTTTCAATTGTTGTAGACTTTTTCATTAGTGAGAAGCCGAACGAATGAGAATTTTTTTCTTTTTTTTGGCTGCACAAACTCTGATTCGACTTGTGTTGAGACTCTTGAATTAGGATATTTAAAAGATAGTTTTAATGAGCAAGTGCTAGGATTTTTAAACATCTCAAATTCTTCTTGTGTTAATTGGTAAGTTCATTTTATGGCCACATTTTCTTTTTTTAAAGAATCAATTTCTGCTAAGAATTCATTTACTCTAGTAATATTAACCCAAGCAAAATTATTTGGATGGATTAAATAACTTGGATGAAATGAATTATTCAAATTATCAAAATGATTTGGTTGAATGGATAATGTAGTATTTGGTGAAGATAGCTCTTGTTCAACTTGTGCAAACAAAAATAAATTATCGATTTGATCAATCTGCATAAATGAAGATAAATTATCAATTCGTTCAGTTGATAGAGAAGGACCAAGATGATCTGGGCTTATAGCATTAGAGTTAAAAGGCCAAATCTCTGTAGCTCTATAAGCATTGAAAATCGCTTTAGAAGTATAAGTTTTGATAAATGCTGGGCTAAGTATTTTGCAAATATATATTTAGTTACAACTTTACTAGTTTCACTGTGAAGTTTATCACAACCATTACTGTATTCAGATTTAAGTTTAGCGAATGGAAGCTCAGATAGCTGAAGAACATAAGTAGTATGAGGTGGATGCGTATATAATAGAATTCTGTTTTCATGACAAAAGTTAATACTCAAATAATTTACATGGTTTTGTATCCATCTAGTATTAAAAGAACAGGCTGACGAGGTGGAATAGATTTAATGAAATGTTTAATGTATATTTGAAAAAGATTTTTGTGCATATATTCTGAGTCAGTAAATCCCATAATATTGCCAACTGAAGCACCATCTAACAAATCTAGAATTGCATAAACACCTTTATAAATAAATAATGAAAGAATATAACCACTGGCAGCTGAAATTTTGGGGCAATGGATATGTATTTATAGGAATTGCTATGTCTTACTTTATAAACTTGATGAAAACCTTTGGCAGTAAGAACTTTTTGAACTTTAGGAATTACAACAAACCCAGTTTCGTTCATATTCCAAATATAGTCAGCAGTAAATGAATTTTTTTGGATTATTTTTTGAAGCTTATCAAAGTAATCTTTTATGATAATTGGATTTGCCTTTTGTATACATGTCTCTTAGAGGGCCTGAGGCATGTGAAAAGATAAATCTGGATAGTCTTTCAAAAAATGAGTCCACCAGGCCTTGCCGGATCTACTGGCTTTAAAAGGATGTTTTCGATTATCACTATTCATGATATTTATTACACAATAGTTTACTCCAGACTTGGTAAGTCCAAATCCTAGTTTTTATATATTTTTATAATATCCAACTAACTGTTGTTCTTCATAATCACTTAATACTTTTGGAGGATCAGGGTGGTTAGGCAAGCTATTATTCTTATTCGCACATCGTAAAGTTGTTTCAGCAACTTCAAATTTTAATGCAGTTGCTTGTACGCTAGGTTGATCAGGGTTTTTAAGAGCTTCAAGAGCTAATTCAATAGGTTTGGGCTTAGATGCAATTTTGGAGCTCATTTTATGTTTTTGTTTTTTTAAAAAAAATTATTTTTTTTAACTAGCAATTTATAATTTTATGCTATTTTTATACAATCATAATTGTGATCATGATTGATTATTTTAGAGAATATTGTTTTATTATTTAATTGCAACTATGATTGTTTTTTATATTGCATTTTTGTATGCAATTATGATTGTGATTAAATCAATAAATAATATTCCTTAAAAGAATTAATTATAATCATGATTGTGATTGTTGTGTCTTTTGTATACAATCATGATCGTGTCTTTTGTGTGCAATCATGATCATGATTGTTTTGTGTCCTTTGTATATAATCATGATCATGTTTGTTTTATAGCTTTTGTTCTTTTAGACAATTGTGATAATGATTACAATAGTTTTTTTGACAATTAAGTTATCACCAAATAAGATTAGACTAAATTATTAAACTAAAGCTGAATCTAACTAAATCTATATAGTATACAAATAACAATAAACAAATTATTTTTACTAAATTTGTAAATCAAATGATGAGTAAAAATGTTTCTCAAATAACATATAAATAATAAATTTTGTTTATTGCTTGTGAAAAAAATTTTAAAAAAAGTTTTGTATTAAAAATAGAATACCCTTCTGATCTACAATATGAAGAATATAATGATACAGTCTTAATTCTTTGTAATAATTTAATTAACAGTATCCATGACCCTAGTGAATTTAAAGATCAGATAAAATTTGCTCTTCCTATTCTCTATGACCGGCTAGTTAATATTGTAAAATACTTCTTAAAATTAATCATTATGAATGAAACAATTAGGCCAATCGACAATTATTAATCATATACTCATAAATTCAATTGAATTAAATTTCTTGTCATTTTTTTTGAAAAACTTATATATGATTATGAACTTTTCGCTAAGATGTATTATATTTTCAGGCTATACAAAAAATTTGAAAAAGCTGTAGATATTGTTTTTGATAGAGAATATAGATATAAATACACTCATAAAGGGTTGGAGATGTGTAAATTTGCCGATTTGTTTTTTAAAAGGGACGAATATAATTCAAGTTTTCTGAAATTTTATTGTGATTGTCACTCTTTATATAATGAAGAGGAATTAGATTTATACTGTGATAATTTTCACTTACTTGTAAATATTTCATCAAGAAATTAATTATATATTTTAATTAATAAATTACTTAATTAGGCCAGATTATCAAAGTGTATATGGAAGTGCTGAATAAATATTTGTTAATTTTGGGTAGTTTTTTGTTTTTTTTTTTTATAAATGCTTATATCTTGTGGTCAAAAATCCCAATTAAAATAATTTTAACACCATTCGATTCATCTTGATAAGGTAAATTTAATGGTGTTAAAATTATTTATTTTGGGTTATTGTATTACGAGATATTTTAAAAAAACTTCAGTGTGCTACATTACCTCCTGCACTATAATACTCTCCACTCCCTTATAAAGTTCAAATCATATAATTTCTTTATTTTTTGTAAAGAAGTTTAATTGGATTTTAATAAAGATAGAGGCATGGCCTCACCTTTGAGAATTAAAAAAAAAATTTTGGTTGAATATTTTGTGTGTTTAGTTTGTAAAAAAACTTATAAAAAAGGCTAAAATATTGACAAAAAATATTAAAAGCCTTCAGATATAAAATAAACTTTTATAATAAACATATTATACAAGTAGTGTTGACATTAAAAAAGTTAGATAGATATAGTTAATTGACTTAAAGATATAATTCAAGATTCTATTTAAAAAAATCTTAATTTTATTAATATCTGTTTCAGAAGTTTTTAATATATATATATATATATTTTTTTTTAATATTAAGGTAATTACTTTGGAGTCTGGCATGTTTTATTGAACTTTAGATTAAATACCAGAGTAACCATATGGAGACCGTTCAACTAAAAGGGGGTTTATGGCTTTTTTTCCATTTTGAGAAAATCACATTTCAAATTTGGTGTAACAATAATAATGACAATCTATTATTAGTATAACCTGTTAGATCGACATAAATTAGCCAATCACATGAATACTTCTCTATGATTCTGCAGCCAGGATCAAAAACTAGATTTATAAATTCTAATTTTAGATCCCATATAATTGTATATGAACATTTAGAAAAGTGAGCATCGGCAAAAATTTTATTATATAAATTGATATTTTAAATATCAAATTATATAGAAAAATACCTGCTTTATATAATAGTTTAGCTAACTCATTTTTGCAAAAAATGCTATAAGCCCCTTTTAGTTGACCAGTCCCTATATAGATTACCTCTAATTTTGTTATATTAACAAGAATATATTCTAGCTATATCTGCGCTTTTTGAGCATCTAATTAAGTAGTTCTCTATTACTAAATACTACACTAGATGCCGTACCTATAACCTACTATTACTTGAGTTACCCAATTAAATCCTCTGATTAATTTAGTGCCATTAGATATTTTCTCTAAAGAGGAACTACTACTAAAGCTCTTTAGAACTACTTTATCTTTATAGTAAACCTATTAGAGCAGTCTATGTCTCATACATATATTACCTAGATTTTTAGTAACTTATACCTAGACCATGGTTAAGTACTTATGCCTTTTTATCTCTGCTATTGTTACCTACTCTGTGCCTTTACAAAGTTTACCCAAACCTCAGTACCCACTTTACAGACTATCAACAGTACTTCAATGCCAACTAACAATGCCTTAAACTTCTAATTCAGATAGTCTAGGAAGGACCAATAAGCATTCTCTAGTATTCTGAATGAATTCTTTTTTCTTTAGCTGATCTGGCAGCCTGGTTGGTATAGTATTTGCCAAACACTTGTTTCCTGTTCAGTTTACTGCTAGTGTTCAGTTTCTGAGATTATAATCTTTTATATAGTATCATTAAAGATCTGTGCTACCTCTCTACTTAAGACTTCCCAAGTGGGCTTCTATATCTCTTAGATTTATTTAGCTGCTTTACTTAGGTTTCATATAACTTATACATTATACTATATTTCACAACCTCTCAATATGAGTTGATGAGACCAAAGTTACAAGTGCTTATTTAATCAATATGTTATAGTTTTATTGTAATATATTTTCACAAATTCAAATTTTGTTACCAGTAGGATTTGAACTTTTGTTCTGCCACTTGGGGGTGCAACAACTTACCAACTACACTAAGTCGTCATACTCATATAATATATCTATATTTTAAACCATGCTTGAGGACTTAACTTATAAAAGAAGGGTTTGGGCCCTATAGCTTAGCGGTTAAGCTGCCAAACCCCCACAGACTAGGTCGATAGTTCAAGTTGGGCTAGAGGCAAAATCTTAGGATTTTAGCTTCTGTAACCCAATAGGGGGCCATAATCGAATGCGAAACCCTGTAGTTAAGTCCAAGTGCAAGTAGGAAACCAGAAAAAGAAATTCCCGGAAGGAGGTCTAATCGTGGAGCGGTGGCACTACGTATGATTAGTCATAAAAGGTTCTGTTACACGAAGGTTGCACACGTTAGTTCTCGATTAGGGGTACCGGGGCAGCATCAACATCTCTAGCGGTTGGGATACTTGATTAGGAGAGTAACACAACGGTAACAAAACTGGAGTAGTGAGAAAAGTGGTGAACACGAGGATGACTTGTGGTAAAGGATTGGTCCACCCGGAGTTCAGAAGCACCTCTGGCCCTAAGCCACTTGGCCTATTAAAGAAGAAACCTGTGAGGACAGAACAAGAAGGCTGAAACTCAGGGTACGTGGTAATAACTCAAAATGGCTGGATTCACCAGGCTGGTAATACAATTATACAAATCAGGCTTGTATATCAGAAATTGATAAGGAACACTAAACACTGAAATTGGAAGTATTATGATACGAAACCCGCAATCTGGAAGTTATGAGCAACCTATAATGTAACACGGCAGCCTGTACCAACACACAGGAGTACCTACCTATAAGGTAACGGAAATCAGCAGTATACTAACTAAACTAAGCATTAATAATGAGGCTTATTCTAGATCAGTATGGAGCCTACTTGTAGGACTCACCTGAGCAGGCTAGCTGAAGATAACCAAGATTGGAAGTAGCCCTTGAGGCTACGAGGCCATATCCCAGCAGGGATTACCAAATTTGGGAACTTAGATATAAGTGATATGAGAGATGCAGGGAATGACGTCATAGGGAAGTGTACCGAAATAGGACTCGTGAAGGGTGGTAAAATATCGGGTGAGTAGGTCAATGATAATGTGCCACTCTGGTAGGTTTGGATCGCAGATAATTGGATCGGTGGCTGGTAACGGATGGGGACACCTATCACACAAGTGATTGTTTCAGCTAGAGCGTAGGTTATCAATAGGATCCTGGTCTGAGCTTGGTGTACTTGATATATGTAATATGGAAGATGTAATGATACATGTAAAGTATTATTAATAAATAAAGTCATAGCCAAGATCCCACCTTAACACCAAAAAAAAAAAAAAAACTTATAAAAAAAATGCTAATATTTAAAATTTTACAATTTTCAAATAATAATCTATAAATTTTTTTAAACTATTTGCTAGTGAAGATGTTTGTTTCTGTATTTAATCTGATATTCATAATGGTATAATATTTTATATTATCTGATCTAAATTATATATATATGAAATAACTATTATTATCAGAAATTATAATATTAGAAACTAGAAACTGATATAAGTCCAGAGCCCATAACAGTATTTAATTAATGGCTTTAACCTCTGAAAAATCTAGTCATATATATCACAAATCAAAATTTTCAAGTGCATTATAAACAGAAAATGCCAAAACTACATTTTTGATATTATTATTATAGATGCATTAAAATTATAATTTCAATCATCAAAGCATATAAATATATAAGTTCTCTGCTTCACAATAGACAACTAGTAGTAACATCTAATTTAAATACATGATAGGCCTGTAGTTAATAAGAGCTGTATATTTTTAATAGGTATTGCTAAGCCTTATCAGGCCACTTTATAATACTTGAACCCAACCTGTTATTTTACAAGCCTGGTCTAAACTCAACTCGATTAATTATAGGCTTAAAAATTTAGACCCAGGCCTGACCCAAGCCCAATCTAATCTGCAAATTGCCAGGTTTGGCTCAGCTCATTGTACACTCTAATTAAGTATATCTAGTTCAAATCCAGACTTATTGATAATCTATACTCTGATTAAAGCTATTATTTGTATAATTAGATATTTACTTTTTACTATCTAATTACTAATTTAATATTAGCAATTTAAACTTACTAGAGTGATATGTCTATAGATAGCACTTATCTGATATTTTTCTACTTTTTACAAGTTTTATTTTGGTATATTCTCTTATAACTTTATTTCCTATATTTCTTATATCACTTATATCTAAGCTTCAAAATTTAGGAATTCTCTTTATAAAAAGGCTTTGTAGTCTTATTTGACTACTTCTAATTTTGGTTAATATTAGCTGACTTGCTTAAGTAAATCTTATCAATAGATTCTATGCTAACTCAGATTAAGTCTCTATTATTAATATCTAGTTTAGTTAGTATACTTGCTAATTTAGTTATTATATTAAATAAATACTCTTATATATTGATATGAGCTTACTGTGTTGTATTACAAGTTATCTTATAATTTTCAGATAGTATATTTCATATTACTTCTCTTTCATAGACTGCAGATTAGGTATTTGTTTAGTATATATAATATTTTGGTGTCTTGATGTTTTTAGATTACAAAATGTTAGAAGTATAAACCTAGTTTGGTTTGCAGTCTATAATACTTCTAATTTCAGTTTTAGTATTTCTTTTATACTTTTTCAAAATTATTTTTTACTTAAAACACAAAAGTAGTTACAATTTTTTATAATTTATTGTATTATAAAAAATTTAAATATTGCTATTTATTGCTAGTGCAATATTATTGAAATATTATATCTTAAAAATCTACTAGCTAACTTATATTAAAGTATTATATAAAATATTCAAATCTACAAAAAACTTATTAAATTTAACTAAAATTTAGATTTTTATATTTAATACTGTTACAAGTGGACTGTAGCCTTCTTAATGCAGCACAAGTAACAAAGTACACAGCTATAGAGCTCCGTTGCGAGATTATAGTGGTGTAGAAGTAGAATGTTACTTCACTAAGGGCAGTTTGTGGAAAGTATATAGTTAAAGAAAGATATATTTTATTTACGGTATATAAGA
>CAJVPZ010004060.1:0-10348 GCA_910592135.1 Racocetra fulgida | reverse complement strand
TTTAATTATACTGTTAATATTTATGTATGCATTACTTTATTTATATAGATTAGGTCTATGTATAATGAATGGATGGCGCAAGAAGTCAGGCAGTTAACTGCAAGTGGTAAAATAAAACGCCCACCCTATAATACTATTGCAGAATGGGTTAAACGAGCATGGGATGCTGTTGATACCCAACTTATTAAACGATCTTTCAAATGTTGTGGAATATCCATTGCAAATGATGGATCAGAAGAAAATTTACTATTTGATTACGATTTAGTTGAAGGCTATGAAGCTAATGAATATATTTTTAGTAATAATGAACAACATGGTTTTACAACCTCAACCTACCAAAGTTCCTTATCTCAAAATCCCCTGTCTCAAGATTCCCTATTTCAAGGCTTTCTGCCTCAAAATTCTCCACCTTAAAGTTTCCCATTTCAAAGTCTCCTGCTTCAAAGTTCTCTACTTCAAAATTTTCTGCCTCAAAGTCCCCCACCTCAAAATTTTTCACCTCAAGGTTCCCCACTTCAAAGTTCCTCACCTCAAAATTTTCCACCTCAAAGCTCCTTACTTCAAAGCTTCCTACCTCAAAACCTCCCATCTCAACAATACTTCTTGTCTCAACAAGATCCTTCTCAACTTTAACAGAATCTCCCACAGCACCAACAATACTTCTTGCCTCAACAAGGTTCTTCCTAGCTTCAACAAAATTTTCTACAGCAAGACTATCCAGCTCTACCAAACTTTTCGCACCAACAATTTTTAACTCAGGATGTAGAATTTGAACAGTATTATGTGCAAAATGAAGTAGAAAATTTTGTGAATCAATGGACTGAGTAACCTGTAATAGCACAATAAAATTTTAAATAAACTTACCATTGATCTTTACTATCTGTATTTTGGATCGAATGAGACCGAATTCTGGTTCTAATTTAAAAATAAATAAATAAAATAAATAAATAAATAAATAAGTAAAAAAAAAAAAAACTTCAAGCTTCGAATGCAACACTAATGATAACGATAATAGCAATATCTAAGTAATGGTAAATTGGCATAACGATAAAAAATTATAAAAATCTTTAGCCAATCATAATTCTTGACGATCAGTTGTTGATTTGTACCCGGGTCTCTTACAAAATACCGTGTTCAATGACCTTGAATTATACCCGGTCTAAATCAAGGGGGGTATCTTGCACTGCATTTTACGGTATTGTGTATTATTTGCAGCAAACAACAATAGGAACATACACATGCAAAATTAAACAAATATATATCAAAAAAAAGAAACTTCTAGAAACAAATAGAATTTAATAAAGAAATATCAGTTACTGGTGGGTTTCTTAAATTTGTACGTAGGATAGCAGGTGAAGTACTTAAATATCTAAACAATAGTAAGTTATTAGATATTCTACATATAGCAAATCCCATAGAATTAGATGATATAGAGCAATTAGCAAAAGACCTTGCAATCAGTAATCTAGAAAGAATTACAATATTCAACATGCTTTTATATGGCCAAATACGTGATGTGCTCAAGAAAGCAGAAGAGTTTCTGCAACAAGATATCATTAAGCATTAGGCAGTACAAGCGAAAATAGCAAGTAACAACTCATTATCGATAAATTATATGGTAAATATGAGCAAAGAAAAAATTAAAAACGAGGAAAGCAAGATGGAAGGACTCGAAAAAAAAGGTCTAGTTGAAAAGCCTCAGTTCACAGAACCAAAGAAAAGAAGATCATCAGAAGATGAAGAAAAAACAAATAAAGACATAGACCATGTGGCTAGACAACTTCAAGACCTAAGTATCAAACCAAATCAACAAGAAACACCTAATCACTATACAATTGAAGAAATAAACAGTATATTAAAAGATAATTTCGTAAACCTCTCAACAAATAATCTGTATATTGAAGATATAAAGACTATATCAAGAGATCAAAATGCAAAAAGTTCAACATCAAGAGGAAAGAAGATTAAAAAGGATGAAGAAGCTCCAGTTGACAGCATCCTAAGTGATATAATCAAGACATAATAATAGAGCTTGAATGTAACAACTTAATGATTGCTAATAGACAAGAAACAGAAAATGAAACACTAATCTTTACAGCCACGATAGAACAAAGTATATGGTCTCCAGAGAACAGAATCTGTAAAGAAGGTCAATCCTTTATAGCAAAGGTGCCAATATACAGTCTTCCAGGTAACTCAGCAGAAGAATGTGCTGGGTATGTCAGAAGATTACTTGGAGAAAACAAACACATTAAAGAAGTAGAAGAATGTTTTAGAAAAGGAAATTGCTGGGTAGAGGTAGTGTTCAATTGTGAATATGGAAGAGATTTAGCAGTAAATAGAATAAAGAAAAAGGAAGGAGATTGGCTAAACCTAATTCCAGAAGAACCAGAAAACTCTTGATTTAGGCAAGGGAAACAGGAAAAAAATCAAGCAATACCAAGAAGATACGATCACGAAAGACGTATAAATATGGATTGTATCACAATCTGGGATCTCCCAGCAAATATAAAAGTACAAGAAGTTAAATATATTTGCAAGAAACTGGAAAAGATTCAAGATATGTATATTAAGTGCAAAAATGGTAGAGCTCTTACAGTAGTAGAGTTCAACACAAGAATAGAAGCTGCAGACTTACCTTGGGTACTTCCAATAGGTGATAAAAGACTAGTTTGAGTATCTATAGACAAAGAAGATCATAAAGAAAGAGACCAGAGACATAAGTTTATAGCAAAACTAGTAGGAATCACAGAAGGTCTGTCAGAAACATTACTCCTCAGACATCTAAAAGATAGAAAAGCAAAAGCAGTATACATCTCTAAAAAGAAAAGTAGATTAATAAAACAAGTTGCAAAAATAATCTTCGCTACTGAATCAGAAATGAAAGAAGCACAGAAGAAATCAGTAAGATATAATAACCTTTATCTTCACTGGTTACAATCTATGCAAGAGAATGAGGGAAAAACAAATAACATCATAAAAAATCAGAAGTATTGGAGCGACACACAGGAAGACATAAGTGGAACAAGCGATGAAGAAAAAGAAGAAGAACTACCGAGAGGAGGAAGATTTAACAAGAAAGCATCTCTTTACAAAGGAAAAAGTTCTGCTTCAGATGGAAGCAGCACTAATGAACAGTATAAAGAAAAATGAAACAATAAAAAAAGATATTCTAACAATAAGCAAAAAGAAAAAGAAGTTTAGATTATAAGAATACAACAGATAATGAAAGTTTGGCAGCAAGAATAGAAAAACACTATATAATGCTCCAAAAAATTATGTGCTATCTAGAAAGATTGAGTGAGCAGCTAATGGCTGCTCAACGCTTCTGAATTAGAAGCACCAGTTGAATTAATAAAAATAGATGAAGGATTTGAACCCTTTCTGCAAGAAAGCTTAAACCAGAACTTCGATCAAGAAGAAACGATTCTTCATCTAACAAAGATATATATAAAGGAAAGGGTAAGATAGTCGAAAAAGAATCAATAGCACTTAAGAGTAAAAACAATGAGAACAAAGATAATACAAGTGAAGAATATTTAGAACAATTAAGAGAGCTTAATATAGCAACTCACAACATTAACGATATAAAGAGCAATACTCATAAGCTAGAGTTTGCTTATGAGTAGGCATTAGATAACAAAATAGATATACTGGAGATTGCAGAGTCAAATATCACTAGCAAAGAAGGTAGTTGGCTATCTATTGAACAAAACAACTTCAGAAGTTTCTGGGCAAGCTCAAACAAAGATAAAAAGAAAGGCTCTGGAGTTGGCTTATTAATAAACAACCAATAGGCAAAACATATAGAGAGTGTAGACAAAATAAGTGAATATATAATTTCGGTTAGTTTGTTGTTCAAACAACTAGAAATTATAGTCATAATGCTCTATATACCTCCAAACAATGACCAAGAGAAGAAAAAAGCCCAGAAAATAATCATTGAAAAATTTATCAACAGATCTTACAAATCACAAATGATAGTAATGGGTGATTTTAACAGTATAGTAAATCTGAATCTAGACTGAACACAGAACATAGAAAGAAAGTATTTTAGAAAAGATCTGATTCTGCTTTGGCTACAGAGACAAGAATTTCAAGATACCTTACGAACTATATACCCAAAGGTGAGAAAGTTCACATGGTTGTTCTATGGTTTATTTGATACAGAAATACAAGATATGGATATATATACCAATAGTGATTATGCATCAATGATAGCAGAATCAATCTAGGTCACCAAAATGCTTCCTAAAATGCAGCGGCATATAGAAGAAAAGAATATACAAGAACAGTTTTTCTCTGTAAAAAAGCATCTAAAGAAAATTAGGAAGACTACAGAAAGCAGATAGATAGCTTGCTTAAGAAGAGCACAAAGGTTCAAAATCTCCTAAATACCAAGTCGTCACAAGAAAAAGAATTTCTAAATTTGGATGAACTTTGGGATGACATAAGTAGTAGTATTTTTGCAGCAGCAAGATGCAACCTTTCAAAAAAGAGAATCTGCAACACGATGTAGAACAGAAAGAAAAAAGCCAAAGAGTCTAGATTATTATACACTCTAATGCAACTTGGAAGATGGATTAGTATAGGACGTAAGAGTGTTAAACTAAGCCTTATATATGACTATATTGCAGATCTGATATTAGAGCTAGAATTTACAAATTAGCAACACAAGACTAACATCAACACAGCTCTAATATGTTGGTCACATGAACTGATTAATGACTTAAAAGGTTGGTGGAAGATCCTATATGCAAGAAGAGCAGGAGAAATCAAACAGCAATGGAAAAAGAGATAGATGAAAATATCGAAAGAAGATATCAAATGATTGATAGAAAACAAGGCAGGATGCTTGCAAGTCTTTTAGAAAAGCCATTTAGAAAGATCCAGATAGACAGACTTTTGGAGGAAAAAGATAATCAAAGAGAACTAATCACTGATCCAGAAGAAGTTCTTAAAAAGACAAAAGAGCATTATTAAAATCAATTTAGGCCTCGTTCTTTTGACCAAGAGCTATGGGAAAGGAATTGGAAAGAAATCTATAAACCAAAAGAAGAGATACAAGAAGTGTAGTATAAAAATCTCGATCAGGATATCTCAGAAGAAGAGTGGGAAAACATGCTTAGAGACTTAAAGAAAAACACTGCCCTTAGAGTTATAGGAATTACCTATACTTTAATTAAAGCAGCAAATGTACAAGCATATAGAATTTTTCGAACATTTACAGAGTACTGCATCCAAACAGACAACATCCCAGTAAAGTAGAAAGTCTCACAAATATATCCAATTCCAAAAGATGCAGACTGGCACTACAACTTAAACAATGTTAGGCCAATAGCACTTTTAGAAACATTTAAAAGTGTGTAACTAAAATAGTAGCTAGAAGACTATCACAAGTCATGGTTGAAAATAATATCTTAAAAGGTTTAAATTTTGCTAGACTGCCTGGAAACTCAACAGAAGAGCCAGTTCAGATTTTAAATGCAATAATAGAAGATGCAGTGGATTATAAAAAAAAATTTTGGCTAGTATTTCAAGATATGAAGAAAGCTTTCGACTTGGTATCTTTAAAATCATTAGAGCTAGCAATGGGAAGACTTAAAATTCCACAAATAACGATTAGGTTTATTATAAACCTCTTTGTGAATAGATAGCAAAAATTATTACAGAGTTAGATACAACACAATGTTTCGAAATAAATGATGGAATTGAGCAAAGTGAGGTGATCTTGTCTCTCATGTGGAGAATTTTTACGACCCATTGCTTGTGAGAGTTAATGAAGACCTCAAATTAGAATATACCGTAACTCAACAAATTTCTTTTAACTACAGCCTAAACTAGACAATACATAAAGATTGGACTTAAGCAGTTATTGCCTATACTGACGACACAACGTGGATTGCAAAAAGCAAAGACCAAATAGAGAAAATAATCCAAATTGCTGAGGAGTTCTTCAAGTTTAATGATATACAGATCAATGAAAAGAAATCCAAACTAATTGTCGTCAACTCTGAGGAAAGAAGAGAAGATAGAAAAATTTTGTTTGGTGATGAATGGCTGTTAGAGGAAAGAAGAAACAAGATCACAAGATTCTTAGGAGTTTGGCTTAATAACAAGTTAGATGAGTTATTGGTTAAGGCAAGAGTAAAGGAGATTGTACGTTCAATGGTCCGAATACTAAATCCAAAGAAATTATCAGTGCGCAAGCAGCTTATATAAACAATATGTGCATAGTTTCAAAACTGTGCTATATGCTGCAAGTCTCCAGATTCACGAAAAAAACGATTGATGATCTACAGACACCAATATTAGTTTTGACAAAATATAGAATGGAGCTAGCAAGAACTATAAGCAACAGTACAATTCTGTATAGAAGTATTGGAAGTTGCAACTTACTATGGAATCGACTTTTAACAAAGCAAGTTTTCAGCCTACACTTGCGACTAAATATAGCAGGTCCTAAAGAAATATTAACCTCGTTAAGACTAAGTCAAGATATTCAACTACTGGGCGCAGCTGAAAACACCTGGTTTGAAGGACTGCCTAAGACCTATATACATCTTTGGAAAAACAACTTGGCCTGCTTAACAATGTTGAAGGCTAGGAAGCTGAAGGTTATATTCAAGTTCAACAATGCAGAATTAGAAACAGAGAACCTTAAATTCAGACTAGCGAATATTCTAGGAAAGAATTTTACTCCACTAGCGGCAACAATGCTTAGGAAACTCAATATAATTTTACTCAAACAACTATTAACACAGTCTGAAGATCACTTAATAACATAGCAGCAACTGAAGATGCTAAGAAGTAGGTCAAGCAATAAAAAAAGTGCGAAATAGTTTCGTACAATCGAAGAAATAGTAATTGAAGATAAAGAAGCAGACTGATTAGACCAGAGTATAGACTAGGTGGTCCCAGTGCCTGGATGCTGCAGATTACACCAGACCTATTAAAGAAGGACAGAAAGAAAAAAGAGTGGATTTTGGTCAAAGCTAAAAAAGTAAAAGAAAACCATTACCAGAAATCAGACAAACTCTCAACAAACTAAGAAAAAGATACCTTACAGAACACTGGAAAGTAAACGAAGAGCCAGTTATAAGAAGTATAAGACTTGAAAGATGTGAAGGTTGCGAACTAGATCAAGAGAAAGAAGAAAACTCCTGCAGAAGCCGAATAAGCAAAGAAAAAATTCAAGGGTCAATAACAAAAATTATAGACAAACAGAAAGGAAAGGCCCTTAAAGTTCATCACAAAATGCTGTTCTCCCTGGTAACTTATGATAAGCTTCAGATTCCCATAAATGAGAAAGTATTGCAGGATATTCAAATCTATGATTTGAATACAGAGATCATTAGAAATCAACAAATCAGCCTGGCTTTACAGAATTATCTAATAGAGAAGAACCAAAAACTTCAACGTAGCTTCTTGTCTCAGTTTACTTTCTATACTGATAGTTCTTTAAGAAGAAATAGAAAAATAACTCAAACAGAGGCAGATAAAATGAGAGCAAACTGGATACTCATAGATAAGGAGAAGGAAGAAGTCATTGATGAGAGATACCTTGGAACAAAAAACTGGCTATCTTCAACTAAAGCAGAGTTACTGGGAATTTGGTGTGCACTCTTAGTTACACCAAGAAGAAAGAAAGTAAAAATTTATATGGACAGTGCAGCAGCTTTAGCTAGATTAGAAAGTAGAAATTGGAATAAACCGGCTAGACAAAGACTAAGAGTAGGGAATTACGATTTGGTAAAATGTATTATAGATATAGCAAAAATGAAAGAATTACAGCTAGAATTAAAAAAGCTAAAAGGACATAGTAGAAATAGGTTGAATGATATGGCGGATAAACTGGCAAAAATAGGATCTAGAATAGTAGATAGAGAAAGAATTATAGATAAACTCCACAAGAATTGAATGTCTCTTTGTACTGGGAAGAAACAATAGTAGAAGCTCCTACAAAAGAATTTTTACAACTAACACTTGAGCTCAAAACAGGGATAGAATAGAAATCCACATTAGCAATTATAAAAGTTGAACCTGATAACGAGGGATAATGCCAATATTGGTCTATTTTATAAAAAAAGATTAGAAATCAAAATGAAGTTAGATGTACAAGCATGAGAAGGAATAAACTTTTGGGAGTGCTAGTCAAATGCTTATATGAGAGACTCCCAGTCTTCAAAACCTTGGTGACTAGAAGACCAGACCTATATAATAGCTTAATTTGTAAATTATGTGCAAAAGAAGAAGAAGAAAATCAAGAACATTTAACTTTATACAAGAAATATGAAATCAAGTGGATAGAAGCAGAGCAGCTAGTATCAAACTTGGTGTGAACAGCTCTCTTAGAAGAAACCTGCAGTCATCTTGGTAAGGCTCAACTTAAAAGCTCTCTTTGGGGTTCAACGAAAGAAGAAAAAAATAAGACGAGAGCAGGCATTCTTAAAGGACTGATTAAAGACGGAATTACAAAGAAAATCCTCGAATTGGTGGGATCTCTAAAAGAAGCCAAAAGCTATCTTGATACAGCAGTTAACTCAGCCTGGAATTACTTTTATGAAAACATCTGGAAACAAAAATGTGCATTCCTTAATGACTGGGAAAAGAAAAATGGGATAAACTCGAAAAAGAAGAAAGAAAAGAGACCCAAAGTTGAAAAAACAGCTATCAGCAGAAATAAGTCAAACGTGAATCTGGAGAATATAGTCAGAGCCAAGAGCAAACTAAAGGAAAGGTGAAAAAGAAAGAGAAAATCATTAAATAGAAGAAAGCTGACAGAAAAGAAATTACTTGGTTTGCTGCGGTTAAAGACTTTATTGTAAATAGTGTGAAGCCATTTTGGTATAGCTTCAATGGCTAGTTTGGTGCAGCCTTCCAGTACAGGCATTAGCCTTAACTGGTGAGGCAAACCATCCTTGGGTGCCCATAGAGGTAGCTGAAAAATGTCGGATCTATAGTTTAGATAGTTAAATATATGTATATATATGCTTTGATCTAATAAAGATACCGGAGGCTGCCAATAATAAAAAAAAAAAAAAAAAAAAAAAAAAAATTTAAACTTTATTTCAATAATTGAACTATTTATTTTTTTATTTAAAAAAAATAAAAATAAAAATAGAATGCAAGAAACAGTAATATCAAAATAATTCAAATTGCAGAAAATCTCTTATATAAGGAATACTATAATAATAAGTATTTTAAATAGCTGTGCCTTGACCAGTTTCATAAAAGTTTTACTACAAAATCCCGACATCCCAAATCTTGACAAGTTATAATACTGACATCACACAATGTAACAATTAAAAATTTAAAGTCTAACAATGATTGTTAATATGATTATTAATTTTTAAATATTAATTAGCATATCGAGATTATAGTTTTTAAGATTTTAGATGTTGTAATTTTATAATAAAACCTTTTATAAAGCTATCAAGTATAAAACCGAATTAAGAATTTAATTCTTCAAGCTCTCTTATTATCTTTAGAACCTTTGGCATATTCAAAACTACTCTTAGATAATATTTTAAACTTTACTTACTTTTAAGCTTTTAGAATATTAAAAAATGTAATAATAATATAAAAAATAATTAAATAAAACTTTTTTTTATTAAATAAAAATTAATAAAGTAAATTAAAATTCTTCATCTGCCTATAACAAATTTAAAACCTTTAGTATTTAGTAAAGTTTTTCATCTGTTTACAACAATTTTAAAACCTTTGAACCTAATAAAATCTATCATCTGTCTATAACAATTTTAAAAATTCTCAAACTTATTATAGTTATTTGTCTTTTTATAACAAATTAAAACCCACTGGACCTCAAAACACAATTTTAAAACCTATGACTTAGTAAATATAACTATTTTAAGACTTGCAAAGAATGACTAAGTTTAGTTGATTACATAATCATTAACTTAGTTCACGATCTTTAATTTTTAATTAAGATTTACTATAAAAAAATTTTAAAAGATCAAAACTTAATATTAATCACTGGTCTAAATGAAAATTATGTATTAAATGATTTTATATAGACTGGTATAAATAACTTAGAAAAAAAAGCATAGGTTGTTACATAGTACTATGAGATAAGATAATTGACATAATAGAAAACAACTACAATTCTGGCATATTATCAACAACATTTTTAGACCTCTATGATGAGCCAACTCCCAATATTAACAACTTTAATTGATGATTCTCCAGTCAACTGAAGAATGATCATAGTAAAATGTGATGCGGTTCTATATATAAATTACTATAGGTGTGAAAGTAGAAATTTTCTAGTAATTGTCCAAAGAAAACTTTTTTTCGTACTAAGTTAATCATCTTTGAGTCTCTAATT
>CAJVPZ010004059.1:0-10348 GCA_910592135.1 Racocetra fulgida | reverse complement strand
TTTATTTTTTAGATAACTGGTTTGGATTTATTTCAACTAAACTAAAACACTAAGAACACTTTATCTTATATTTGTATTGTAATTCAACTCTTGTTAAGTTGAGGCAAAGATACTACTATAGTTTTATACATATTATTTTATTATTTTATTATACTTCTGCTAAATATTAGATTTAATTTTGGATATAACTTTTGGACAGTATATTATTAACACATTATTTGGAATTATTTTTTCTTTTTAAAAGAACTTAGATTTTTAATGAGAAATTAAAAACTAATCTTTCTTAGAGAAACTATTTTATTCCCTTAAAGCAGCAGAAACTATTTGAAAAAGCATCCTAGAAATTTATATTTTTGGTTTAGCACAGGTACCTCTTTATTGAAATTATTTTGAATTTGTATTGTATTATTACAGAGTTTATGCTTTCATCTTTCACCTCACTCACTGGCTATAACTTATTATTTTGTATTTTATATTTTGAGTATATCAATTCTAAAGGAATTGAGACAATGAATGCTTGATTGAAATTATTATACATACTAATTTATTTTAGATTTTTACAGATTATTTGGATTAAAACAAGAAAATTTTCTACTAACAAATTTCTGCAATTATAAACATTTCTTTTTATTTTTAGGCCTAATCTATATTTTATTAGACTTTATTTTTTTTTATTGGGTTTTATCTTTTATTGAACTTTATTTTATTGATTTATTTTTATTATATTTTATTAGATTATTTTATTTTATATTTTATAGATTTGTTATTTCTTTTTTTTATAAATAATATAAAGTATTAGCTTTATATTATTAAAATTTAAAGCCATATATAGCCGTTAACAGCCTAATTATTAGTACTACTTTCTCTGGTTATATCTTAGAATATTTCTAAGTTTTAGTGGCTAGTAATCCTTATACAGGGCAAATAATTCTTGTTACACCTGGCTTATACAAAAAAGATAATAGGTGCTAGCTCCAATTTTGACCTATTGCTAGATCCTTATAGTATTTTTGGAGACTATTGAATTTAAATTCTATTAAACACTTATTTATTTTATTAGTATTAGAATTATATATTTTATTGGACTTTTCTCTTTAACAACAAATAGATTTAGTAATGAATTCTAGAACTATTACACACTATTTTCTTAAAACAAACAAAAACTTCTAACTTTATTATATCTAAAAATAATTCTTATAATTCTTAAAACCTTCTATCTTTACTACTTCTCTCTATTCTATCATTACCCAAATCAAATACTGGCCAATCCACCCAATCTTCATCATCAAAATCCAAATCTAAAATCTCTTCTTCTTTTTCGACAACTTTTCTTTCTCTTTTATTTTTCGATCTAAAATTATTAAAATTACAATATATATAGGCTGATTTGTGGAATTAGCAATAACTTTTGATCTAATGATCTGATTTTGATGATTTTATCACCAAAATATTCATTTCAATGAAATGATTCCAACAAATCCAAAATTATTAAAATCTGATTACAGGATCCTGAAATCATTAAACTTTTATACGATTTTACTAGTAATTTTTAAATTATTATGTAAAATATCTTTGATATCAAATAACTTTTGATCTACTAATCTGTTTTATATGATTTTATCACCAAAATGTTTATCTCAGTGAGACAATTCTAACAAATACAAAATCATCAAAATCTAATCACAGGATCACAAGATCATTAAAGATCAGTATACATGTAGACAATCAACTGAGAAATGAGTTGTATATATAAATTTATATATGCAACCCATTTCTTAATTGATTGTCTACATATACATTAATCCTTAACAATCTTGTGTTCCTGTAATTAGATTTTGATTATTTTGTATTCGTTAGAATTGTTTCACTGAGACAAATATTTTGATGGTAAAATCATATAAAACGGATCAGTAGATCAAAAGTTATTCAATATCAAAGATATTATATATAGTAATTTAAAAATTACTAGTAAAATCGTATAAAAGTTTAATGATCTCAGGATCCTGTAATCAGATTTTAACAATTTTAGATTTGTTGAAATCGTCTCATTGAGATGAATATTTTGGTGATAAAATCATCAAAATCGGATTAGTGAATCAAAAGTTATTGCTAATTCCACAAATCAGTTCATATGATTTTTATTATTTTTAATAATATTGCTATATTATAACAATACCTTTCTCACCTTAAGATTCAAAAAAAAACAATATCTTTCTTATGGGTGTGGTGACTTAGTGTAGTTGGTAAGTTGTCACACCCCAAGTGGCAGGACAAGAGTTCGAATCCCACTGGCAATGAAATTAGAATTTAAGGAATATGTTATAGCAGACTATGTATAATTTGATGGATCATCAGATCTGTAGCTTTGGTTATACCAGCTTGTACTGGAAGAATGTGGAATTATAGTGTAATGCAAGAGTTATACAAAATCTGAATAAAATATTTGTGTAAATCCAAGAACTGAGACACACAGGATCCCACTTGACAAGTCCTGAATAGAGAGATAGCACAAATCTTTGATGGTAATACGTAAAAGATGATCATTGGTAATCAGACACTGGCAGCAAACTGGACGAAGACTGGGTGTTTGGCAAGACACTAATACTAACCAGGCCACATATATACAGGGGTGACCCCATATAGACAAGAAAAAAGGATTCAATTAGAATACCAAAGTGATGCCCACTTGTCCCTCCACAGGCTATCTGAATTGGGAGTTTGAGGCACTGTTGATGAAGGAAAGTCGGTATTTGTTCATAAAGTATATGCTGGGGTTTAGGTGAACTCTACAAAGGCAGAAGTAGGTAATGGTAGCGGCTTCAGCTCGCAAGTACTTGTCTTTGGACTCAGTATAAGTTACTGAAGTCTAGGTTAGCCAGATTGTGGTTACAGAAAGCTCTAGCAGGTTTATCTCGAGGACAAAGGACCTCTATAGGTGGGTCTGTCTTAAAGTCCTAAGTTGGGGATCTGAAAAGGATCTTATGCAGTATAGGTGGTTATATATAAATTATTACAAGATTATAATATATAAAACCTATCTAATTTGAGCTAATTTATATTAGAACTCTAACTCTAACCTTAACTATTTATAAATTTACTTGATTTGATTCAAAATAGTTGATTTTTATATATTATAATTATATAATAATTATATTTGACTATCTATACTACATTTCAACCTCTGAGGATAAGGGGTACTAATGTATTCTCACTCGGTTAGAAGATTAATATACATAGGCGCAGAAGGTTTAAATAGGTAACTTGGTAGGATTATAGATACAGCAGCTAATATAAGACTTAGTAATAGATGTTTACTTAAATAAGCAACCAAAAGTTGTAAATGTGGCTAGTTGTACTTTTCAAATATGTGTATGGTATGGTATATACTATACTGTAAAAGTTAACAATAATCGAATAAAAGGATAGTGACTAAGAGGTCATCTTAAAAACAAAAAAAAAAACAATACCTCTCTTTTTCATCATCTTCACTTGAATCTCGAATAGTCATAGAACTATCAGCTTCAATTTCTACTACCTTTTCTATATTATTTTCTTTATATTCTTCCTATAATTAAATTATATATTGTTTAGTATATATTAAATTAACTAGATAATATAATTATTTAATTATCATAACATCTCTTGTATTTTTCGCTTCTAAAAATTCTTTTCATTATTTAAAATCTCTTTCTCCTTTTCCAAAATCAACTTTTTTTTTTCTAAAATATCCTTCTCTTTTATTCAATTATCTTTTCTTCTTCACTAAAACAAATTATCTCCTTTCATCTCTTTCTTCAAATCTTCTTCCAAAACCTTCTTTTCTTTCTTCAACTTCGTGATTTGCTTTTTCAAATGAATGCCCCAATACCACCTTTGATCAACTAGTTCTTTTTCTTTCTTCTTCAACCACTTCTTATCTTTTATTTGTTCATATAACTCCTCATACTTCTTCTTCTACTTACCACTTTTCTTACTTACAAATAACCCCTCTTCTTCTCTTCTTTCCCTCATCAGTCTCTCAATATATCTGATGACATATTTTTACTTTCTTGATACTTCTGTCTCCATTAATCTTTATGATCTTCCATTACCTTAACTTTCTTTTCCAATCTCTCTTTTTCTTCTTCTAAATATTTAATCTATATATTCTTTCTAATAATTAGTTATAATAATTATTACAAAATTGCTACTTGTCACCACTAGTGATCATCACCAGTGATCTACAACATATAATTAGGCGTAACATTAAATTTCTTTAACCAAGAATTTAAGCATTTTAATATTAGGGTAAAGGTGTGGGTTTGATAGTTAAGCTAAGCAAAAGTTATAGTAAAATTTCGCAAGGAATTTTTTTTGTTAGAGCCCGAAAGGTGAATTCATAAGCAAAATTTTAAGATATGATTGATTTTTTAAAAAGTACATTGTTTTTGTTACACAAAACTGATCTGCATATTACACCTAATCTTGCAAATTAATTGGCTAATTATACACTGGTGATGATCATCATTGGTGATAAATAGCAAACTCCTAATTATTATTATTATTACTATTACCTCTTATATTATATTATTTTTACCAATTTTTACATGTTTTTTTTCTATAATCATAAATATTTATTATTAATTTTATTATTACTATTATCATTTTTATTAATTTAATCTTACCCTTTTGAACGTCTATATAGTGATTTTTCTTTCTTATGTTGTTTTCAATAAGTGTAGACCACGGTTAAATGCTGATCTAGAACTATCTTAAACAGAAAAATTTTGAAAATTAGACAATTACCTGTTGTAATAAAGTGGTGATGTCATGTGGCCATTGCAGGGTTGTACGTTCAAATCCTGCCTGTGAACTGCTCAATCTACCAACAGGTTATGGTGACAGTATAGGCACTGCAACAACTATTTGTTTTATTTAAATAACAAATAGTTGTATTAATGAAATTTAATATAACATGTTAAAAATATTTCTTATCGGAAATATACAAGTTTTAACAAATAATAAAATTGTAACGAAAAATAAAGTTATAATAAAAAAAAATTATAAGAATATAGTTATAATGAATAACTATAATGAATAAGTGTATAATGAATAAATTATAACAATGAAGTTATAATAATAAAATTTGTAATGTCATAATAAAATTGTGTTATAAGTTGTAATGAAGAAAATTATAAAATTATAATGAATAATAAAATTATAATAAATAATAATTTAAGTTCAGTTTCTTGAATAAAAGTTCAATAAAAGTTGATAATAGTGTTTGATTAACAAAACATTTGAATTTTGTTAATATAAAATTATTCGATAAAAAGTTAACAAAATATTTAAATTTTGTTAAAAATAATATTGTTCAAAAACTTGTATATTTCCGATAAGAAATATTTTTAACATGTTATATTAAATTTCATTAATACAACTATTTGTTATTTAAATAAAACAAATAGTTGTTGCAGTGCCTATACTGTCACCATAACCTGTTGGTAGATTGAGCAGTTCACAGGCAGGATTTGAACGTACAACCCTGCAATGGCCACATGACATCACCACTTTATTACAACAGGTAATTGTCTAATTTTCAAAATTTTTCTGTTTAAGATAGTTCTAGATCAGCATTTAACCGTGGTCTACACTTATTGAAAACAACATAAGAAAGAAAAATCACTATATAGACGTTCAAAAGGGTAAGATTAAATTAATAAAAATGATAATAGTAATAATAAAATTAATAATAAATATTTATGATTATAGAAAAAAAACATGTAAAAATTGGTAAAAATAATATAATATAAGAGGTAATAGTAATAATAATAATAATTAGGAGTTTGCTATTTATCACCAATGATGATCATCACCAGTGTATAATTAGCCAATTAATTTGCAAGATTAGGTGTAATATGCAGATCAGTTTTGTGTAACAAAAACAATGTACTTTTTAAAAAATCAATCATATCTTAAAATTTTGCTTATGAATTCACCTTTCGGGCTCTAACAAAAAAAATTCCTTGCGAAATTTTACTATAACTTTTGCTTAGCTTAACTATCAAACCCACACCTTTACCCTAATATTAAAATGCTTAAATTCTTGGTTAAAGAAATTTAATGTTACGCCTAATTATATGTTGTAGATCACTGGTGATGATCACTAGTGGTGACAAGTAGCAATTTTGTAATAATTATTATAACTAATTATTAGAAAGAATATATAGATTAAATATTTAGAAGAAGAAAAAGAGAGATTGGAAAAGAAAGTTAAGGTAATGGAAGATCATAAAGATTAATGGAGACAGAAGTATCAAGAAAGTAAAAATATGTCATCAGATATATTGAGAGACTGATGAGGGAAAGAAGAGAAGAAGAGGGGTTATTTGTAAGTAAGAAAAGTGGTAAGTAGAAGAAGAAGTATGAGGAGTTATATGAACAAATAAAAGATAAGAAGTGGTTGAAGAAGAAAGAAAAAGAACTAGTTGATCAAAGGTGGTATTGGGGCATTCATTTGAAAAAGCAAATCACGAAGTTGAAGAAAGAAAAGAAGGTTTTGGAAGAAGATTTGAAGAAAGAGATGAAAGGAGATAATTTGTTTTAGTGAAGAAGAAAAGATAATTGAATAAAAGAGAAGGATATTTTAGAAAAAAAAAAGTTGATTTTGGAAAAGGAGAAAGAGATTTTAAATAATGAAAAGAATTTTTAGAAGCGAAAAATACAAGAGATGTTATGATAATTAAATAATTATATTATCTAGTTAATTTAATATATACTAAACAATATATAATTTAATTATAGGAAGAATATAAAGAAAATAATATAGAAAAGGTAGTAGAAATTGAAGCTGATAGTTCTATGACTATTCGAGATTCAAGTGAAGATGATGAAAAAGAGAGGTATTGTTTTTTTTTTTGTTTTTAAGATGACCTCTTAGTCACTATCCTTTTATTCGATTATTGTTAACTTTTACAGTATAGTATATACCATACCATACACATATTTGAAAAGTACAACTAGCCACATTTACAACTTTTGGTTGCTTATTTAAGTAAACATCTATTACTAAGTCTTATATTAGCTGCTGTATCTATAATCCTACCAAGTTACCTATTTAAACCTTCTGCGCCTATGTATATTAATCTTCTAACCGAGTGAGAATACATTAGTACCCCTTATCCTCAGAGGTTGAAATGTAGTATAGATAGTCAAATATAATTATTATATAATTATAATATATAAAAATCAACTATTTTGAATCAAATCAAGTAAATTTATAAATAGTTAAGGTTAGAGTTAGAGTTCTAATATAAATTAGCTCAAATTAGATAGGTTTTATATATTATAATCTTGTAATAATTTATATATAACCACCTATACTGCATAAGATCCTTTTCAGATCCCCAACTTAGGACTTTAAGACAGACCCACCTATAGAGGTCCTTTGTCCTCGAGATAAACCTGCTAGAGCTTTCTGTAACCACAATCTGGCTAACCTAGACTTCAGTAACTTATACTGAGTCCAAAGACAAGTACTTGCGAGCTGAAGCCGCTACCATTACCTACTTCTGCCTTTGTAGAGTTCACCTAAACCCCAGCATATACTTTATGAACAAATACCGACTTTCCTTCATCAACAGTGCCTCAAACTCCCAATTCAGATAGCCTGTGGAGGGACAAGTGGGCATCACTTTGGTATTCTAATTGAATCCTTTTTTCTTGTCTATATGGGGTCACCCCTGTATATATGTGGCCTGGTTAGTATTAGTGTCTTGCCAAACACCCAGTCTTCGTCCAGTTTGCTGCCAGTGTCTGATTACCAATGATCATCTTTTACGTATTACCATCAAAGATTTGTGCTATCTCTCTATTCAGGACTTGTCAAGTGGGATCCTGTGTGTCTCAGTTCTTGGATTTACACAAATATTTTATTCAGATTTTGTATAACTCTTGCATTACACTATAATTCCACATTCTTCCAGTACAAGCTGGTATAACCAAAGCTACAGATCTGATGATCCATCAAATTATACATAGTCTGCTATAACATATTCCTTAAATTCTAATTTCATTGCCAGTGGGATTCGAACTCTTGTCCTGCCACTTGGGGTGTGACAACTTACCAACTACACTAAGTCACCACACCCATAAGAAAGATATTGTTTTTTTTTGAATCTTAAGGTGAGAAAGGTATTGTTATAATATAGCAATATTATTAAAAATAATAAAAATCATATGAACTGATTTGTGGAATTAGCAATAACTTTTGATTCACTAATCCGATTTTGATGATTTTATCACCAAAATATTCATCTCAATGAGACGATTTCAACAAATCTAAAATTGTTAAAATCTGATTACAGGATCCTGAGATCATTAAACTTTTATACGATTTTACTAGTAATTTTTAAATTACTATATATAATATCTTTGATATTGAATAACTTTTGATCTACTGATCCGTTTTATATGATTTTACCATCAAAATATTTGTCTCAGTGAAACAATTCTAACGAATACAAAATAATCAAAATCTAATTACAGGAACACAAGATTGTTAAGGATTAATGTATATGTAGACAATCAATTAAGAAATGGGTTGCATATATAAATTTATATATACAACTCATTTCTCAGTTGATTGTCTACATGTATACTGATCTTTAATGATCTTGTGATCCTGTGATTAGATTTTGATGATTTTGTATTTGTTAGAATTGTCTCACTGAGATAAACATTTTGGTGATAAAATCATATAAAACAGATTAGTAGATCAAAAGTTATTTGATATCAAAGATATTTTACATAATAATTTAAAAATTACTAGTAAAATCGTATAAAAGTTTAATGATTTCAGGATCCTGTAATCAGATTTTAATAATTTTGGATTTGTTGGAATCATTTCATTGAAATGAATATTTTGGTGATAAAATCATCAAAATCAGATCATTAGATCAAAAGTTATTGCTAATTCCACAAATCAGCCTATATATATTGTAATTTTAATAATTTTAGATCGAAAAATAAAAGAGAAAGAAAAGTTGTCGAAAAAGAAGAAGAGATTTTAGATTTGGATTTTGATGATGAAGATTGGGTGGATTGGCCAGTATTTGATTTGGGTAATGATAGAATAGAGAGAAGTAGTAAAGATAGAAGGTTTTAAGAATTATAAGAATTATTTTTAGATATAATAAAGTTAGAAGTTTTTGTTTGTTTTAAGAAAATAGTGTGTAATAGTTCTAGAATTCATTACTAAATCTATTTGTTGTTAAAGAGAAAAGTCCAATAAAATATATAATTCTAATACTAATAAAATAAATAAGTGTTTAATAGAATTTAAATTCAATAGTCTCCAAAAATACTATAAGGATCTAGCAATAGGTCAAAATTGGAGCTAGCACCTATTATCTTTTTTGTATAAGCCAGGTGTAACAAGAATTATTTGCCCTGTATAAGGATTACTAGCCACTAAAACTTAGAAATATTCTAAGATATAACCAGAGAAAGTAGTACTAATAATTAGGCTGTTAACGGCTATATATGGCTTTAAATTTTAATAATATAAAGCTAATACTTTATATTATTTATAAAAAAAAGAAATAACAAATCTATAAAATATAAAATAAAATAATCTAATAAAATATAATAAAAATAAATCAATAAAATAAAGTTCAATAAAAGATAAAACCCAATAAAAAAAAATAAAGTCTAATAAAATATAGATTAGGCCTAAAAATAAAAAGAAATGTTTATAATTGCAGAAATTTGTTAGTAGAAAATTTTCTTGTTTTAATCCAAATAATCTGTAAAAATCTAAAATAAATTAGTATGTATAATAATTTCAATCAAGCATTCATTGTCTCAATTCCTTTAGAATTGATATACTCAAAATATAAAATACAAAATAATAAGTTATAGCCAGTGAGTGAGGTGAAAGATGAAAGCATAAACTCTGTAATAATACAATACAAATTCAAAATAATTTCAATAAAGAGGTACCTGTGCTAAACCAAAAATATAAATTTCTAGGATGCTTTTTCAAATAGTTTCTGCTGCTTTAAGGGAATAAAATAGTTTCTCTAAGAAAGATTAGTTTTTAATTTCTCATTAAAAATCTAAGTTCTTTTAAAAAGAAAAAATAATTCCAAATAATGTGTTAATAATATACTGTCCAAAAGTTATATCCAAAATTAAATCTAATATTTAGCAGAAGTATAATAAAATAATAAAATAATATGTATAAAACTATAGTAGTATCTTTGCCTCAACTTAACAAGAGTTGAATTACAATACAAATATAAGATAAAGTGTTCTTAGTGTTTTAGTTTAGTTGAAATAAATCCAAACCAGTTATCTAAAAAATAAA